>JAVXUP010002633.1:0-117943 GCA_033070095.1 Escallonia herrerae | reverse complement strand
CCCTTTTTTTAAAAAAAAAAAGTTAAGAACCCTATCATTAATATGAAAGATAACAATCGAACGACATTCCCATCTGATAGGAATTACGTTAAAATAATCGACAACAACAACTAATACTAGCAAGCATGCACAAAGCAGATAAAAAAAAACATGCAGATAAAAACAAACAACAATAATACTAACTAATACAAGATAACTATAACCTAAAACATGATAAAGACAAAATAAAAACAACCAATCACAAAGCATCAACTCACTTGTAGCCACAAGCCCAACGTTAGACATGTGCCCGCACCTGTCCTCGGCCACCGTGCATCTGTTCCGGCATTGAAAAAGCCACCTTTTCCCGCCATTTCCTAGCTGTCAACCTCAAATGCCCTCACAACCACCGACCGTCCCCTTTGACCCATCAAAACACCGACCAAGACCCTAAAGCATCAGTCTTCGCAACAGCAACCTATGTCCCTCAGTCATATACAATCGGAGGAGAACCTAGACTATCAGCTACCATGGAGCCTCTCAATCACTGGCAACTGCGTTCTGAAGAAGCACCAACTAAAACCAATCTTAACCTAACAGCTACTAACCTTCAATTGCAACGTCCCTCAAAACCTTTCTAGGGCAAGGGGGAATCAACTAGGGGGGAAGGGGGAAAGATCCTAGAAGAAAAAGCCTAACTCTAGACTCACCATCGCAGGACCAACCCACGACAGCGCCTCCCACCCGAATCTCGTTGGCAAAATTACCTAACACCCAAAGCCACCACAACCCAAGCAAGGGCACGCCAAGGATCCAAAAACATACCGCTTCCATTAAGTTCCAACCGATCACCAGCGTCGGAAATTATGGAGAGCCACTGAACTAATTGCAAGCCCTCGGAGCGGCAACACCCGTCTAGTGCCCAATCGCCCGCAAGATCCACACAAAAAACCCTAATAAGACCACAAACAATTAAACCACAACATCACAATCTACTTTACCATGTCACCACGCATCGGAGGAGACCGGCGGTGGCAGCGGAGACCCTTCGTTGATGGGGGAGAGAAGGTAAATTATGATATATATTAAACTGCAGCTAACCTTTCTTTAAATATTTAAGTCACTTAACCGACTTGAAGGTGGTCATTATGAATGGCTCGTATATGGAGAACTTGTCTTAAAAGTTTAAGTCGATAAGTCTTGCGTTCATTTGTGCATATGTTTCAATCACATTATGCAGACTTAGATCCGATCCTGGATCAACGCAACTTACACGTGCACCTCTAGAATCTTCTCCTGACATGGGCGTGAACCCAATATCGAGCAGTGCTAGACCCAGATTGCAAAACCGTGGCTTGTGATATCAAATGCAGGGATATAATAGGTAGTAAAAAAGAGTAAGTGCCCATCGCGATGGACCACGTACACATGATGAACCAAGATGACTTAAAAGCTTATGCCGATAAATCTTGCGTTCATCTCTGCATACATATTCATCATATTCTCAACTTTCACATTTATCTGAAACAATAACACGTCACCTCTACTTCTACACTTGTCATTGGACAAGGAAATATATACACAAGGTTCGCGTCTCTACTATAAGAGCATAGTGCTACATCGTTCATAATCGCTTTTTTTTCACATATAAATAACGATTTTGTAGACAAAAGGCGTTTTTCCATGTCTTTAATTAGAAATAGGTTGCAAACGCATGTCTTTGGTAAAAAACGCGTATTTACTAACTATGTTGTTTTCAACTAATTAATTCTAATCATTACTGAATTTCAACAGAAAAGGAAAAAAAATCGATGTTACGGTGATATTGTTGACATGGTGTAACTAATAGACGACCATAGAGAATAGTTTTGATTCCCTATTACCTTGGAATCCATCCGTCTCATTAGATTTCACTTGCCTGTTACACCATGCTATCTATATCTACCATTGTTATACCGAAGATTTTATGATGAACTTTCATTCACATAAGACTCGGAAAGTGCGAGCGAAGGAGTCAGCGTGTGTGTCAAGTGATCAAAATAGCATGAAGATATGGGAGCATAGGTTTACATCAAGAAAGTTATCTGGCACCAGCCTGGTATTCCGGTCGATCTCTACTGGACTCATTGGTCATGGCAACCTCCGCCAACCATGTGAAAGCAACACGTCTGTTTCTCTGTGCAAATACATCTTGAAGCATTCTTGAAATGTATGTCTTAATTAGCAGCAAGTAAGCCAGATGCATCAGGACCCAGATTTAGAGAAGACTATGCAAATCCGACAGAATGATCGTTGACAAAAAGCTCTAGAATTGGTTTACTTTTTTGCTTCATTTTTTTTTAATCTTTGTCAACTTAGGAATCTCTGCCTCCTCTCTATTTAATTCATTTGATTATTATGTTTGACACTTTAGACATTCTTGAGGATAGATTACTAAGTAATGATTTTGTTAAGGGTAATATCACTTATGTCCTTGAATTTATGAATAAATTACAATCAAACACTACAAGAAAAACAGCTTTTTTCGACGGACTTTTAGCGACGGATTCACTAATGATTTTGTTAAGGTAATATCACTTATGTCCTTGAATTTATGAGCAATCAAACGCTACAAGAAAAACAGCTTTTTCGACGGACTTTTAGCGACGGATTCGAATCCGTCGCTAAAAGTCACTTTTACCGACGAATTTTCCGTCAGTAAAGGTTCGTTAAAAAAACTTTTCGAGAGATTTTTCGTCGGTAAAGATATTTAGCGACGGATCTTTACCGACGAAATATTCTGTCGCTAATTTTTTATTTTTGATTTTCTCCCTTTTTTTCTTTTGCCAAAAAAAAATTTAAAAATGACTTTTACCGACAAACTTTTGCCAACGGAATAAATCCGCCGGTAAAAGTCAAAATTTTTGAAAATTTTTTATGATCTTTAACGACGGATTTTTGGAGAGGCTAAAATCCGTCGCTAAAAGTCCTTAAAATTAAAAAACACTACCCCTTCGTTCTTTTCTCCCCGCCGCTCACACCATTCCCTTCTTCTCTCTCTCAGTCTCTCTGTCTCTAACCCTAAATCGTAACCACTCACCTCCCACACACCCAACCCGCTGCCGCACCCCTACCCCGCCGCCTCTACTGCTCGCCGACACACAGGGGCGGAGCTACGTATGAATGAGGGGGGGGGGGGGGGGGCTAATGTACTCCCTCAACTTCCAAAAAAAAAAGTTTAGTCTGCGATTCTCTCTCTACGCCAAGTCTCTCACCCACTCCCCAGACCCAGACGACACACACCCACTCTGCCACTCACCTACGACGGTCGACGGTGACATGCGGACACGGCAGGGGCTCCTGCCTCCTTGAGTCGACTCTCTCTATTGAGCTCGGCTCAGATCTGGAATGAGTGGAGCCGTGGACGCGCCGATCTAGAAGTATAAGTGATCGGCGAATAGCGATGGCGAGGTGAGGACTCCACCGGCCAAGAACCCACTGCCGGTGACGACGTGTCGACGACCGGTGACCCTTGCGGTCAATTAGTCAATTGCCTAATTTGCCTTCATCGTTTTCAGATTTAGGTATTCATTTTTCAGCTTGATGACTGATCATTTAGTCAATTGCCTAATTTGCCTTCATCCATCTCAGGTATTGAGCTTGCGTGAAACACTTGCGGCATACGGGAGTGTACATTACATCGGAATCATTATTCCCATAGTATTGATCCTCCTCAGCCATGTGATTAAACCAACAAAGCCTGGCAGATCTAAAGCTCGAAAAGAACAGTGAAGCAGAATCACATTTTCTATTTTTATCTTGTTAACGGTTGTCTGCTACTATTGCCTATTGCTGAGCTTGCAAATTTATATAATCTCAAATGCAATTGCACTCAACCATGCAGGAGTCTTAAGAACTGCAATCTGCAATGAACTGTTCCTGACTTAAATGGGTTTTACGGTTTCTTTACTTGTACGCTGGGCCTTTGGTTTATATTTTGTTTTTAGTTTTTGTGAAACTTGTAATTTTATTGTTGGAATTTGTAGATGTGATCGCTTTTATATCATATTTTTGGTGAACATGTAATTTTGGTAGTTAAAGTATTGAGTGTTAGTTGGTGGTATATATGACAATAAATCTTATTTGTGTTACTTGAAATTTAGTAAAAGATGGATGCTAGTTTAAAGAATTAAATTACTGTCGGATTGTCTAAATCAGGTTTGGGTTTTAAAAAAATAATAAAAATAAATAAAAAGGCTTGTTTCACTTTTTTTAGCGACGAAATTCCGTCGTTAAAAGTCTTTCAACAGACTAGTAAATTTTTTAAAGACAAGATTTTAGCAACAAAAATCAGAATTTTGTCGCTAAAAGTCCTCTAGACTAGTAAATGTTTTTAGAGATAGACTTTTAGCGACGGAACAAATGTCGCTAAAGCTTTTTTTGACAGAATTTTCGTCGCTAAATATTTTTTAAAACTTTTTCTTCAGAAATTCAGATTTTTTTTAAAAAATATAGAATATACTTTTAGCGACGGAAAATTCCGTCGGTAAAAATAATTTTTTTCCAACGGATGACATAATTCCATCGCTTATCTTTTAGTAACGGGGTTATAGGTAACAGACTTTTAGCGACGGGGTGTCCGTCGCTAAAAGTCGTTGGCGACGGATTTAGGGTTTTAGCGACGGAAATATCCGTCGCTAAAAGTCTTTTTCTTGTAGTGAAAGATGCAGTTTTCACAAAGTCACCACCCGTATCCATGAAATGTGAAAATTTCATTTAAGATTTGTGGAACGTTAGGGCTCCGTAACTCTAGCTAACAATTTCATGACACGGCAATTTCGTATTTTAGTCTTTATTTGTACTTAGACGCTGCCTCTTCTGTCTCTTTCTTTCTTACTTTTCCCCCCTTCTATCTCATCTTTCGGTCTCCCTAATCTCTCCCTAACAAACCCCCCCTCCAGTGTTGACCACCACTGCCAACAACATTACGTCACCTTCCTCCCACTGCACACATGCAAATTGACCTTCATTATAAGCCCACCAATAGATGAGATGGGGCTGCTTTTAGTATGGTGGAGCAGTGGGGTAGTGATGGCAGATCCGATTGTCGTGGTAATGGCAGATTGGTCATGGTATGGTGCACTTGATCGGTAGGGTGTTGCGTTACAATGGACCGGCAAAACATGGCTCGGTAGTGGTGGGTCATCCTGGTTGGTGACAGTGGAATGGTGTCATGGTGGATTTTGGGTTATGGGTTTGGCTGTCGCAGTGGTGCTACGGCAGTGCTGTTGGTAGTGGTGCTACCCTGGTTTTGCCTCCATCATTAGCGGCGGCTATGTCTGTGTTTGTGAGTTTGTGTGCTGCTATGCACGCATGTGTTCAGATCTGTGTGTGTGTGTGTGGGGGGGGGGGGGGGGGGTGGGTGTGTTGAGGGTGTGTGCACATATTGGTGGTGGTGGTGTTGGGGGCAGATTTGGTGGATTTCTAGCGCCAATTGTCTAGATTGTAAAGTATGCTAATGGTGGGTCAGTTGTGGTGGTTGGTGGTGCAGTAGTTGTGGTTGGTGGTGTTGGGGTGGTTGTGATTGTGATTGGTCGTGTTGGGGTGGTGGTTTACGGTTGGAGTTGAAGGGGGCTAAGATGGTGGTGGTGATATGAGGATGAAAGAAGGGAAAGGAAGGAGGGATGATAATCGTCCTTTATAACAAATTTTTAACACCGTGTCTCTCTTGTGACTGATCAATGGACATAAGTGATATTGATGCATAATACTTTCACAATCTGCCCCTAAACTCGAGGATATAAATGATTAATTTTGTTTATTAAGTTCTTTGGGTAAATTACAATTTTGGTCCTTTTTTGCCCAGAAATACTAATTGATATTTTTACTACAAGGAAAAAAGCTCTACGTCGAAGGTCGGTAGACACTGCCATAAGTGAAAAAATCATTACTATAGGCTTATAGGCTTACAAGGCGCTACAGCACTGTCGCCTTTACTCGATTTGCGCTAGACATATGCCAATGCTCCAAGAGGACTATATATGTGGTTAACCGCCACTATAATTCCACCCGTCTATTAATTTTACCAGTGGTCCCAGCCTATGCTGGCAGTCAAACCACATGAGTAAAGTAAATAGCAACATTGGCTCTAAGAACTAAAGATGTCAATGGGCCAGGCTTGAGCCGGCCAAGCAGGCCAAAGGAGAAACCCGAGCCAAATCGGGCTGGGCTGGGGATATCTTGGCCCTATCCAAGCCCAAGCCCTAGGCCCTACCTTTAAGGCAGGGCTAGGGTCAGACCCGGGCTCGAATTAAAAAAATAATAATAAAAACTTTAAATTCATGTTTTGTGTTGCAAAAAAGTTAAATTTTAGATAAATTTATTTAGGCTTTCCTGTGAACTATATATATATATATATATATATATATATAATTATTTTTCACAAATGGTGAGAAAAATATCTATTTTGCTTGTAAATAGCCACCTTCTCATGTGCATTGTTTACTTTAAATACCCTAAATTTGTTCGAAAATAATCCATGGTGAAAATGTAAACTATATATAAGTCACTAGTTCTTTCTGTTGAATGAGAATTTACTCAAAAATATTTGACAAATTTAGATGAATATTTTGCTACAAAGCTAAAAATGAGTTGAAGGAAAATTATAGCAATATATCTATGTAGTCCATGTTTGTCGCGGCTTTTTCTGTACAACTAATAGCTTATAGATAAAAAAAAACTCTATCAGTAGAGAACTTCTTCTTGCATGAACTGCTATCCTATCTTCAGTCCCAACCCTAGCCCTAATGCCACCCAAAAATGACAAATGAAAAACGAAAAAGAGAAGTTTACAATTCTTTTTGGGTAATAAAAGTGGTAAGTAAGTGACATTGGGTGCTTGTTAGGAGCAACTGTCATGACTTTTTCATGAAAAAGCCAAACCCTCCTTTATTTTGTTGTTTGAACATGAAAGTATCTCATTCCATTGTCTATCACCATGTACGAAAAAAAAAAAAAACAGTATAAAGCACACCATATGTCACCAATCATTTTCAATTGGTTTTTAGTGCAATGGGTTCGCATAAAAGAACTTTAGGAAGATGCGAGTATTCTTGATTGAATAAGTCTTGATTTCCACTCACTAGTGGTATTCCAACCAAAGAGTGAATGAAACAAATCCAACTTGTAAATTACTGAGAAAGGTCGTCCAACTTTGAATCCATATTACCCAAAGCCTTCCACCTGAATGCCAAAACTACAAAACTAAGACCTGATCTTGGTAATGTGTGAGTATTTGGCGTCAATGAAGTGGAGGGAAAAAAATTCAAAATTTTGGGCAGGGGCTGGGCCAAGCCAGATTCGGGCCAAACTTGGGCTATTCGGGCCCGGCCATCTTTAGGGCTTGACCCGGGCTTTTTTTAGGGCCGTGCCTTTTTTCTTAATCCTTTGGCCTGGGCCCGGCCCTTAGCCCTATGAACAAGGGCAGTTACTGTTCACCAAGAGGGCCGGGTAGGCCCAGGCCATTTTAGGTGTGGTCGGGCTAGCCTGCAGGCGGCCTGACTCTTTTGACATCTCTACAAAGCACGGTCACTGTTGGTGTTATTTTGTTTTATTTATTGCTGAATTAATATATGGACTTAAGCTGATGGTTCTAGCCGGCGTTATAGGTTTTTCGTTTTGTGTTTGTTTTTGGTTAAATGTATGGATAGATTATGGCATCTACGACCGTCAACATAGGTTTCTAGTAGCATGTTTTCAAAAATGTTTTCACTTATTCCGGCAGCACTTATCACCTCTATAAGTTATCGCCCAAAAAGAACAGAAGAGCATATGCGAGTGACGATGCCAATGCTGCCAACGTCAATATATAGATCTTTTTGTTTCTTGGACCACTTTTACACATTATATAGCTACTAAAACTGGATGCAAATTAACTATAAAGGACTTGATTGGTCCACCACAACAAAAGAACCGTATTATATTCTGATTAAGAACAATGTGTTTGTTAAATTTAAAAGTTGTTTACACAAAAAAAAGTTGAAACATATCGTCCAGAGCGAGGTTGATATATCTAAACGTATCATACATGCCATGACATCAATAGGTTAGAAATTGGCTTAACAATAAGTTTCTGCTTAAGGATGGTTCCTCCTAGCACAAGTCGGGAAAGATAGTGACTGTCAAATCATACTATCAATTCAAAGACAGTAACGACTCAAGCACACGTGGTATTAAACATGGAAAAGACAAATTGCTCCAGAGCCTAACATTTTTACTGTGCTACAAGTCACCAAGATAAGAGTTGTGAAAAATATGTCAAGCATAAGATGAAAACTTAGTCACGAAAGTAAAACGGGTCGTCTCCGGTCCTAACACGTGACAAGATAAAATCACTCAAGGATGCTTAGTGTGATCAGAGTGATAAAACAAGCACCTCGAATACGTGACAACGTTAGATTGGATAATCCAGGAAGCTTGCGTAAACGGAACGGAAAAGCTAGCACGTCTAAAAACACGTAGCGACTTCTAACTTGATCTTCCAAAAATCATATGATTACAACTAAGCTAATTATTCCTCTTTAGCACCACAGTACAAAATATCACATAGCTCACACACCTTCATATACTTTAAGTAAACATGTATATATAACGTTAGGTTAGAATGATTAAACTAACAATAGGTCTTACAAGACAGTCTACAAAGTGTATTCAATCTTTGAGCAATATACTTTGTATTATCGCTACAAGAAAAATAGCTTTATCTGACGGCCTTTTAGCGATAGAACGAAATCGGCTAAAAGTCACTTTTACCAACAGATTTGTTCGTTGGTAAACGTCCGTCGCTATACCATTGGAATATTATGTTGGTAAAGGTCTTCAGGGACAGACTTTTACCGATATATTATTATTGATAGAAAAATTCGTTGCTAAATGTGTTTTTCGTATTTTCCCCATTTTATATTGTTTTATTTTGGAAAATAATTTACTTATTTCCATTTAAGACTATAAATCAAGCAAACCCTAATTTTTGCTTTCATTTTCCCTGCGCTCCTTTCTTTCTTTCTCCCCTCCCCAACCCCCCTCCTCTTTCTCTCTCTCTCTCTCTCATTCTCACTCTCTCTCTCACACACATACACACACACACACACACACACACAGAGCTGACCGTCAGCCTCCACCCACTCTGCTGCCTCTCCGTTTCCCTGGCTACTCCCCATGCCACCCACCCTGTCGCCTAATAGATGCACTCATTATGCCGCTGTCGCCGCCTAATTCATGCTCCATGGTGTTCCTAACCTATCTTGGCTACACCTATAGGCCCACTGGGGGTCCCAATTCTCATGACAGGTCGACACATTCAAAGGTCAACTTTTCAACGCTCACAGGCCGGTGAAAGCGTCACATAATCAAGTCACGTGCATTTTTCCTTTGTGAAGCAACCTTGGTTTGCCTTCCCCCTAAAGGGGGTCGACCACCTTGGAGGGGTCGGCCACCCTTGGGGGTCGGCCATCTACTTTGACGATCGACTACCGTCATTCGTAGTCGTTGGCCGTAGCCGCGATGACCGTGGCTGGTCGTCGCGCTCCGTCATCGCGATGACCGTGGCTCGTTGCAGCGCTGCTGTTGTCGTGAAGATTGTGGCTCGCCGCCACGTGCCGTCCATGCAACGCTAGCCGTCGCCCGTAACCTTCGTCGCCAGCGTTCGCGCGATAGCTCTGCAACTTCTGTCGCCCGTGCGCCAGCTCCACGACTCTCATCACCTGCGTGCCGTCTTCGCAACCTTCGTTGCCCGCATCCGTGCGATAGCTTTGCGACTCCCGTCACCCGCACGCAGTCTCTGCTACTCCCGTCATCTGCGCATGATCTTCCTGACTCTCATCGCCAGCACGCCAGCTCCGTAAGTCCCGTCGCCAGTGCGCCGTCTCTGCGACCTTCATTGCTTGTGTCTATGTGACAAACTCCGTGACTCCCGTCGCCCGTGCCCGAATGCCGTCTCTGCGACCTTCATCGCTGGCGCCCACGCACCACACTCTCACACTCCGCCGCGCCTGTGCGCCACGTCGGTGATACAGCCAGTGCCCCCGGGCTCTCTGTCACTCTACAGTGCCCTCGGTACCATACTCACTTCATCATGCCCGTGTGCCACTTCCATGACATGTGCCTCCAGCACCAGGTATTGTCTCGTGACAGTCGTCGCCACTCCCGTGCACCACAATCATGTTATAGGGCCCCGGGCACCATACTTATTCACCATACCATGTGCCCCTGCCATGGATGTGAAACATGCTTCAACCCACTCTCCGGAGTGTGCAGCATTCCGAGGGGCTCCGTTTATCGGCACGAGGACCCCTCGCAACGGGATGGGCTCACAACCTTAAAGCCATCGTCGTCACAATCATGGAGGGCTCCGACACGAGGACCCCTCGCAGCGTGATGGACTCACAACCTTAAAGTCATCACCGTCACAATCACGGGGGGCTCCGACATGAGGACCCATCATAACCGGATGGACGAACAACCTTAAAGTCATTGCCGCTACGGGATGGGCTCGTTACCACAAAGCCATAGCCGTCTTCATTTCGGGGGGCTCCATTCGTAGAGCTTTGGCACGAGGACCTTTAGCAGTGGTGACTTGCATGACACTAGGCATCGAGCTGCGACCATGTCCACTCACGTTACCAGTGATCGTCGGTGCCCCCAGGACGATGACCCCCGGGTCACTCCGGGATGGGAACAGGTCTTTGGACGGCATCGCGACTAGTCTGCCTGGCAGTTGGTCACAGGGGCAACCCTCACCACTGTCAGGTTTTATACGCTTCTCTTGATGCACTTGTGGGATTTAATAAGGGCTTGGATCAGTGACTGGGGCAACTGGCTTACTCTAATCATGCCATCACGGTGTCTTCAGTCTTCTCAGACAGGTAGAGAAATGTTGTGTGGGGCAAGGCATTACGAATTGGGAACCGGCAGTCCGACGAAGAATCGATATTTGTGGACCCTTGTGATGTGTCACTCCCAGGGGGTGACACATGTCAGCTGATGACACATTGATGACACCAGCACACTTTTCCCTATGAATAGGGGACCTTGGATTTCATTAACAACAGAACTCTCTCATTTGTCATTTTTACTTTCTCTCTCTAAAACTCATTCTCTCTGGAATTATAAAGAGAGAAACACATTCGGACCCCTGACATCGCACACTTGACGCTGCACCCCTGACGCTGACCCTAGCTTGGATTGTAAGTCGCCTGCCCTATTCGTCTTTGCCTTGTCTGCACAGTTCTGCCAGCCCTCACAGCCTGTCTGGGGAGCCTTGCTCTCAGCCCTTACTCCGTCCTTGATGTCTCTCACTTTGTATACTTGGAAGCTGACTCGGATTACAGTTGTGGCACCTCCACATAAATACGAACCCACTTTCCTTGGCATCACATGGTTAGGAGATCTGAACTCATATCTTTTTCTCACTTCCCCCTCACCACACATCTACTGTCTCCCCGTCTCTTCCCCTTCCTTACCACCCCAACCACCGTACATAGCCAACCACCGTCGCCTCTCTTCCCATTGCCTTCCCTTCTGCTGCTGCCATGGATACGATGCTGCCAAGGCCACGGATTCCCGAAGCCCAAGCCATCGCCAAGCTCACTTAGCCTCTCTCCCAACTCAAAAAAGCTTCCGTTTTTCTTGTTTTAACGTAATGCACTCGACGCACAAAGTTGGGTCTGCCTTTTACTGCTAAGGTCTTAGATTAAAAATTGTGTTTACTGGAAAACACTCAAGCATCCAAATCTATAGCTCAGTTTTAAGAATTATAAGGTAGAACATCAATTAAAGATGATTATGTTGTGCCTCACCGCCTTGGCCTGCTTTTTGCCCTCACTTCCACCCCCCCCCCCCCCCCCTCCCCTCCCCTCCAGTTTCTTGTCTCAAATGTTAATGTGAAACATTGCTGTTCAAAATTAAAAAAAAAGGTGTTGATTTTCATCCAGGTCCAGCCGTAAGGCAGATACCACACATGAAGATATCAGAAAGTAATGCCGCTGAATATTGCTTCGTTAATGTGGCATTAAGAGTAAATGGAACACATACATGTAAATTTTAGCAGATTAATTAGATTATGAAAGCATGTTTTGTGGAATTTTTAAGTAAGAAAATGGTAAATGTAAGCAAGAATACCTCCGAAAGCGGATACAAGCAAGAAAGGCTGCTAAAGCCATGGATAACGTGTATATTGAAAAGGAAAGGCTAGTTCCACACAATAATTAAAAGACCTCATGGCTTATTCAAAGGGGTAACTAAAAATGATAACTAATCGAGTGACCAAATCTTGCATGTGTCCTTGATTATGCATGTGCTACTCTAGTGATATTCTGGGTTTGAATTTCATAAGAAGTTCCATGTTGGTAAAATAGTTCCCATCAATCAGCACGAGAAACCTAATTTCCCTTGCTTTTTCTCACTTCTCCTGTCCCCTCATTTGCACTTTAAACGAAGCTAAGATTAATCACATTTCCAAAAGTTCCCAGAAGTATGGACTAAGTGCGAAAATGAAGAATTGCTTCTGGAACTTTACCGCTCCATTACTAATAACCCACATCCTAGTTAAGTACTGCACTCCAATGATCATCCATATTTATCACCTAGTTGTTCATAGTTCATGCCCTTCTTTGTCATTGTGGCTACCTCTACCTATAGATATTCTTGGCCTCTTTCGGTTCTAGCTTATGCCATTAAACAGAGAGTTTTAGTATATAGAAGCTTAAAATATCTGCAATTTTTCTATTTGCAAGTACTTTTTAAAAAGTATGGTATATGCAGATTTAGGACTAATTTACGAAACAAAATCTGTTAGTCTAGTGAGGTACTTCTACTCCTGGTTCCTCTTCTCTTGTATTATGTTCTGCACATAATTGTCGAGAACAAGGAAATGAGGTTCTGTTTTCATGAGCACAATCCACTGTAGAACTAGTGAGGTACTTTTACTTTTTGCTTTGTGTCATTTCAAAGTCTATTAGTAATTAAGGGATAATTGCATAAAATGCCCTTATGGTTTGGACGAGTTGCAAAAGGGCCCCTCAAGTTATAAAAATTGCGAAGAGACACTTGAGGTGTCAATTTTGTTGCAATCGTTAAAAATATCATCCAAGTTGACGGAGCGTGATCTTCACTCTCTAAAGAAGCACGTTTAGTAGATTTTCATACATTAAAAAGACTAAAATACCCTCTCTTTCTTTTTTCTCTCCCACTCAAGTCCCAATTTCTTCTCCAATTCAATCAATCCCTAACCTTAGGCTTTTACAGTGGATACTCGTGTTCCCTGGTGGGATGGCAGTCATGGCACTGAGCTTCTGTTGCTATGCTTCTCTTAATCCACAGCTGCATAGTAAATTCTTACATACAATTACTCTGTTTCTCCTTCTCCATCTAGCGCTCACTATCTCTCTGTATAGATTTATAGAGTTTCTATGTTCTCAACAGCAGGAAAGCTCAGTCATGGCAACACCAAGAACCTTCAGAAAGTGCCATGACTGCCATCCCTTCTCTAATTTCTGCCACCACCCACCACCACCATCCCAATTTCTGCCACCACCCAGCCGTGACCACCCACCATGACCTTTGCCGCCGCCACTAGCCCTTCATCAACCCAAGCCAACTGCGCCTCCGCCACCTACTGCGAATAAGTACACCGTCGCCACCCATCGCGAATCATGCATTGCCGCCAACCCCCATCAACCCCAGCCACCTGCCCTGCCGCCAGCCCTTCCATCATCCCCATCCATTTTGCACCGCCACCACAGCTTGGTCCACCCACCCCCAATCTAAGCCCTCATGTCATCACTCGAACAACTTGCACCGCCGCCAACCCCGTCATCAGTCCCAGCCACCTGCGCCGCCGCCAGCCCTTCCATCAACCCCAGCCAGTTGCATCGCCGCCACAGCCTCGTCCACCCGCCCTGATCTAAGCCTTCTCGTCATCACCGGAACCACTTGCACCGCCACCAACCCTGCCATCAGCCCTAGCCAACATCGCCGTCGCCAGACCTTCCACCAGCCCTCTTATCAAATGAACCGAAGAGTGCCGAGCTCAGATCTCAGACCGGGGTTCATCATGAACCTACCAATATGGAGACACCATTAAAAAAAAACCTAGATCCAGGGTTTCTACAGAGGAGCCATTATATACATGGGCAATTTAGACATTTGATTTATTCTGTTACGGGAATCGTCTAACGTAACACTTTAGCGACTTCAGGTGTCTCTTTGCAATTTTTGTAACTTGAGGGGTCCTTTTGCAACTCGTCCAAACCACAAGGATATTTTATGCAATTATCCCAGTAATTAATTTGTTACAAAGTTAATATTTGTGTTCGCACCATGTGCTAGAAATGTACATATTCTTTTGACACAATCGGATTTGAGTGCCTATCTTTAAATATTTTTTGCAGGCTTTGGAGCAAGATTCTTGGTTTATATTTTTCTTTGTTTTGATGAAATTCGTAAGTTTCTATTGAGATTTGTACGATGTGATCTATTACATTCAAGTGAATATGTAATTTTAATAGTTGTGGATTGAGTGTTTGTTAGTGGTACATGACTTAGATATTTGTATTGCTTAAAATTTGGTTAAAAAAAAAGAATGTCAGTCTAAAGAATGAAATTATTGCTGGATTTGTTGATTGGGATTTAGTATAGATGGAAATAGGTTTGAATCTTCAAAAACTAATAAAAATTTTAAAAACAGTTTTTTTTTTTTACATTTACCAACGGACATACAACAAGAGAGTACTAGTTCACTACATGTAATTCAAACAAATAGATGCGGTTTTTAGGGATAGGAGTAGGTCACTCTAGGCATTCATTTTTTGTCAGATGTTTAAAGATGGAGTTTTCATTGCTAAAAGTAATTAACAATTGACTTTTAACTTTTTATTGATAGAATTTCATTCCTAAAAACGTCCAATCGACGGATTTTTAGCAACAAACAATTTGTCGCTAATTATCTTTTTATTATTTCCTTGCAAAATATGAAAAAAAAATTAAATAAAGTACGAAAGATACCTTCATTTCGTCGACAAAGGCATTTAGAGGATGTTTGGAGTTGATTTTGTGATATTAAATCAGGTGTTTAAGTGTTTGTCAAAAGAGATTATGAGATTTAATCTGGTTAAAAAAGTTAAAAACTGATTAAATTCATAATCCTGAAAAGTAAGGATTATAAAATACTCACTTTTTTCATAATGAGGTTTGACCTTTTAATTTACCATCCTATTCTTATATTTTTCACAAAAAGACATTTCATACCTTTTAACTAATATTGAGTGTGACTTTTAAATAGCTTCTAGAGTTATATTCTTTTCTACGCTAACAGAGAGAGGGAGCATAACAGTTCATCAACAGTCGCATTTTGCTCCCCACCATTTTTATACGCTCTTAATTATATCTTTAATTCAGAATAAGAAGTGATAACTTGTGTAGGTGGTTGAAAATAACTTCTTCAATAATTTTTTTGTATATTGTAATTATTTTCAAATAAAAGTTATGTTGCCATTACTTCACTAAATGGATATTAGAAACTTTATTTGTGTAGTGTATTTTATGGTCATTTTGCTATATCAAAACTGATTTAATCACTTTCTATCTAAATATTTTTTGTAACTTTAAACTAGTTCACAACTAATTTTACCAAAGAACAAACTGGGTTCCGCTTAAAGTAGATTAAATCTCATTTTGAGAACTGATTCAGATTTAAGCTGAAATCTGCTTTTCAGAATTAATCCCGAACGACCTCTTAATTTCGTCGATAGAAGTAAAGTTTTTACCGAAGGGTTATTATCAACAGACTTTTACCGACAGAAATTTTGCCAGTAAAATTAAATGTTAACCGATGGATTTGTGGTATATAGTGACGAAAAAAAATCTGTTACTAAAGATATTTTTTGTTATAGTGTTTTAGAGTGTCATCATTTATGTAAAGTTGTTCATTTGCAAACACTCTAAAGGTAAATTGCCTTTTTCCATTGCATTATTTATGCTTTGTATAATCAGGAGCTTAATAGATTACGCAGGAGTAACAATAAAATAAATAGCTGAAAAACTAAAGTCGTCAAGTACTAGGCTAAAGACTCTGAGGATCACAAATTTTCGTAAATCGTTTGAAAGAAGTCAGATCCGACACTTTCCTTCCAACATCAGACTGCTTACCAAATCTGGGAACTAAGTTTCGCATGTTGTGCCATCATGACCTAACACAACTGCACACCTCACACAATGCCCGGCTTGCTTGAGCATTACAAAGCCAAATACTTTTTTGGCACACCCAATAGAGCTCAATGGTGCTATTATTATTATTTTGTAAAATTGGTCCAATATACTGCAACTGGTTACCAAGAATCTGTCTGTTAAAAAGGATGCAACCATTTTGATACTACTTGACTAAATAGCAACCAAACAGAAATTAAATTGCGAAAGAAAATGAAAGATTTTCATTATGAATTAAGGAAAGTCTTACCGCTATTTGTAGTACACCAAAAGTGTTTTTAATAATTTATAACCATCATTAAATCAGAAGTCTTCGTCAAAGTTGCGACTTTTGAAATAGTCACAAACTTTAATTTTAGATCCAAGTGTCAATCATTAGGAAATTCTCTTGTTGCGTAGAATATGAGAATAGAACAAAGTAAAGCTCAAAGGCTTTGTTCTTACGCAATATGGACCTCATATAAAACATATTCAATCATTCAAAAAAAATGGTAATATATTGTCAGTCAGGTAAGAGATTGCAACAGTTAGATGGATTGGCGTGGTAGTGGGGGGCCATCATAGAAGGTTTCAAGAATGTAATATTAATGCTACTTGCCGCCTCGAACATCTGCCTTAGGTTTTTTGTTAGTTTTGAATAGCCAAAGTCATGTCAACTGAGCAACACCTTTTTAACAAAAAAATTTCAACATATAATTCAATCGTGTGATTGACTTGTCGCATGCCATAAAATATGTAGCTCCTAACATCTTTTTCACTTAGACGTTCGAAAGCAAAATTTATCAACACTTTTTTAGTATAACAATTAGTCATCACCGATAATGTTTACTTGATACTCCTTTCGTTCCACAAAAATATATCATATTTCTTTTTTGGACTGTCCAACAAAAAATTTGCTCACTTTTCAAATTAAGAAAGATTATGTAAATATTTTTACATATTTTTTCTTTTTACACTTTTTATTCTATTTTTCTATCCACATTTAACTTTCCATCAACTCATTTTCTCTCTCGATCATACCCCACTTTTTTGAAAATTTTTAGTCATTTCTTTGTCTACATTTAACACTTTAGTAACTCATTTTTTCTTTTTTGATCCACGTTCTTCCTCTCATCTCTATGAAGGGTAGAATTATCACTTTAATCCTTAATTCGTGTGAAAAAAGTTGATTAAATTATGTGGGACGGATGGAGTATCACTACAAGAAAAAGTACTTTTAGCGACGGAATTTGTCCCGTCGCTACAAGTTACCTTTAGCGACGGAATTGGTTGACAGAATTCAGTCCGTCGCTAAAAGAACTTCAAACTAATTAACAACGGAATTTTCTGTCCCTAAAAATTTTAGCAATGAATTTTTACCGACAAACTTTTAGCGACGGTTTATCCGTCGCCAAAAAGTTTTTTACAAAATTAATTTTTTCTAAGGTTTTATTAAATTGTTTTAGGGACGGAAGGAATCCATCGCCTGTCGATAGATATCGCGATTTACCGACAGACTTTTAGCGACGTGACTAATCCGTCGCTAAAGTCCTCAATTAAATCAACCAGATCTGCCTTTCCTTCTCTTCCCCCGTTTCTCTCTCTAAAAAATCTCCTACCACTGTTCTGCTCCGCTACCAACCTCCATGGTGACCCCCCTCCGACGATCCCCCTACATAGTGACCCACCTCCGGCAATTCCCCTCCACGGTGACGCCTCCCTCCACTGCCGCCACGTGAAAAGACTGCCACCATCGTTGAGCCACCGACACCGCCGCCCTCCACTGCCGCCGGCTATTGTGCCTTAAGGTAAGTTCTGTTTAGTCTTATTTAGTCAATTCTTGTGCAACATTATCCGCATAACAACGATGAAACTCAAATAAAATTGTATTCTAGGGCAAACTAAAGTTAGTAGAAAATGTTGAGAAATTTGGTTTAGAAATAGATAATAATAATAAAAAAAATGCCAGCATTGGATGAATGCCCCTAGGTTACGAGCTCTTGCCACTCTACTAAAATAAAAACAAGAAGAAAGCTTCATCACATCTGTTTTTTATAACGATTGCGGATCATCTTACAATTTCATTTCCTTTATCTGATTGGCAATCTATTCAACTATATGATGCAACCTAATCTTCGACTGATACAATAGAACTATTCAGCCAATGATTTTGACTTCTTTTTTTTACGTTATGTTGGTGTTGCTGGAACGATTCAAAATTATGTAAAGTCCAGTGAAAGGGATGGCTCTAGAATTGAATATGAGTGCCTATTGAAGTATTAATGTTAAATTGGTAAGGAGAACCATCATCTCTACATCCTTGTTTACCATGGCCTTGACCACTAACCTAACAACGGTTACCACATCCGTGACCACCAGCCTTATTACCATTATCGCGATTTTAACCAATGCCCTTTGAATGAGAGTATGAACTGGCTAAAGAAATGCAGTTGAAGTCTCACTCTTGGATGACCAATGAATATGCATCAGTCATCGCTCTTGATCGATTAACTTGATCAGTTTTGAATCCATGTGCCATGGGCAGGATTCATAATAAGTCGCCCTTCAATATCAAGAACAAATTTTGGGGGCATGAGAAAGAGCCATCGATAAAACGTATTACTGCTTACTAAGATAGAGAGAAAATGTTTACCATAATAAGTAATTGGTAGAATTAATATTTGATACACTTAGCAGTAAAGGAGATGAAAGTGAAGGAGATTATGGAAAGATGATGACAACATGGTGGAAGTATATGTTGTCCCTGAGATTGGCATGTCGGAAATTGACATGGTGGTGGGGTTTTTTGTCATAGAAGTATTGGGTAGAGTATACCCTTGAAGGGGTGATGTAAAGAGCTATGGTTGGGCATAGATAGCTGAAAAATGTTGGAGAGGAAGAAAGGGATGGCCTGGATTTGGGTGAAAAAGGTATGTTGGAAAAAAGGAACAAAAAGAAGCTGTGAAGTAGGGTGTTGGAATAAAAACAGTGAGTGATGCAACAAAAATGGAAAAGATTCTTGCAGAACTTGATGAAGATATGTAACACAAGTTAGAGAAGTAGAAGAGGCAATTGGCATAGAAGTAGCCGCAGAGAACCCAACAAATAAGGTAGCCATTTGAGAAATAGAGAGAGCAGGGGAAATATAAGAAGAAGAGAAGTGGATGAGTAGCTTCAGAAGGATCAGCCTATACTTCAATAGGCAGGACATATATATTTTAACAATAGTCACATAACACAACATGTATTTTAGCAAAAAATGAAAAATGAGTAGCATCTTAAGAGTTGGAAATGATGTTTATTCTTTATCTATGACCTAACGATTATTTTCAAGGAGCGCCACTTGTTTTAGTCAGAGTAATGCTCACTAAAGGAAGAGTGACCGAGAGCACAAGCGCTTTTATGGTTCATTGTATTCATATAACTTAACCCTTTTTCCATTTCCCCTTGGCATGCGTAAAGATGATTTAAATATACGTACATTTGATGCAGATTGGTTTAGAATGTTTCTGATTTGGTGCTATTCTCATGAAATGGCTATAAAAAATGATAGAAACACCCCACGATAATGTATGAGATTTGTCCTTTGGAAAACAAACCTGAGAAAGCCAATGGAGAATTGAATTGAATGTGTGATTTTTATTAAAAAATTTTGCATTGAGCATTTGAGAATTGAAATTTGAGATTGTTGACGGAGGATGGGACCCAATTGGATTGAGATACCTCTTAGGTCGCACGGACACTGCGTTCGATTGACGGTGTTCGCCGGTACACATTATGCCTATTGCCTCGAATGAGATTGTTGACTCAAGATATACATGCTTCTAATTTGATCTTACGGTAAGGGCACTACGAAGGTCATGACTCATGAGCAGGCTTAGTTCATGAGATTTAATTGCCTTCTCGCTGCACAAAGATACTTGTAACAAGCATGTTCTAATCTTATCTCCTTTTATCGATCAGTGGCAAGCAAACTTCTGATTTTGGTTCTCTTACTATTATGTAGTGTTGTTTAATTTAAAACTGCCGCTAAAAGTTTTTTTCGCTCAGTTGATGGCAAAAAATGTAGAAAACAGTGACACTTGATAGTACTTTTATAGAAAAGTTAGTTACTTCAAAAGATCTATGTGCTTGTTGTGTTTTCTGTGTTTGTTTTATGTGCATCACTTTAACATAATTTAGTTACTAAAAGCTTAAAGGTCTTATACAGTGTGACATTTAATAGATTTAATTCAGCTATGAAATTGATACTCATCAATTGAATAATGCTCGATTGGTTTTTCATGTTAAAGTAGGTTAAATGGCTTCTGCTTCGGTGAACAGGGACGTTTCAGTCGGCAGACACTTCTTCAAGGTCATGATACCTGGTTTTCATACAGAACTTGTATGCCATCCCACTTTCTCTGTGTTTTCGTGTGTGTAAAAAGTTTATCTTTGGTTAAAAACTTACCTGTCTTACTGTATTATGAATATTTTAGGCCATACCGATAGCATTTTACAGATTGCTTACCACATTGAGATTTGAAGTAACTTTAACCAGCTGCAAGGGGTCATGGACTGTTAAATTGAAGAAGAAGCTTGGCCAAGAGGAACTTTACTTCGAAGAGGGTTGGAACGAATTCGTGCAGCAGCATAACCTCCATCTAGGAGACTTTAATTTGTAATCTTTGAACATATAGGGCAAATGCGTTTTCAAGTGCTGATATTTGATCAAAGCACTTGTAAAAAACCTCTCCCCCAATGTTGAACTATGAGCCATAATTAGACAATATTTTAAATTAATCGCATCGGATATATACATTTTGAACAATTTTGTATTATTTGAACATTGACTATTTGTTTGATAATTTTAGGCTATTAATTATGCATTTAATAATTGTGATTATTGATTGATGATTTTAAATTGTTAATTGATAATTTTAGATTGTTAATCGTGCATTTCAGATATTGAGATTGTTGACGGAGGATGGGACCCAATTGGTTTGAGTTTTTTTTATTACAGATTTGGGCATTAAAATTTTAAAAAAATTAAAAATGACTTTTAGCGACCGATTAATTCCGTCGCTAATTTTTTTCCCGTCTCTAATTTCTTCAAAACAGAAAATAAATTAAAATAGAATTAGTGACGGATATTCCGTCGCTAATTTAGAAATAAATCCGTCGCCAAACGTTCTATATTAGACGACGAATTTTATAATTCCGTCGCAAAACTTTTAGTAACGGCCTTTTATACTAGGGACTTTTAGCGACGGGACTTCCGTCGCTAAAACTTTTAACGACGGCATTTAGGCTTTTAGTGACGGATTTTCCCGTCGCTAAAAGCCTTATTCCTTGTAGTGTATTATTTATGATCATATGGAAGAATTTTAGATTCCTATTGAATCAGAATTGCACCTAAACTTTTTTTTTTTTTGCTTGTCAACTTTTGAACCGTGCTTTAATTACGAGAGTTACTTTAGTATCGGAACGTTAGTGTTAGAAATAATATTCCGTTGCTCCAATATCCAAGTCAACTTTGCCATTTCGTTTATTAATCTAAAATGTCACATAAAAAATTTGATTTTAATAAAAAAAACTCACATATAACAAAGTTAGGAAAAAAATAATCTCCAGTCTGAAAGATAATATACTCTGTAGAATACTTCACCATACAAATCTGCAAGCTTCTTTGTTCATTTTTAATGAGCCTCCAGTTGAATGCTTTCAGACAAAGTAAACTACTTACGAGAAATTGGTGATATTTGCGGTTAATCGCGATATGCTACCAGAAAGTTTAAAACGCTTATCTATCTCGATTAATTGGGGAACTCGAAAAATACCTCCCTAATATGGCAAGTTTAACAATTTTATCGCGATATTCACAAATATACCGCTATTCAAAATTCATCTTCTTTTCTTGGAAAATGCTAGTAGGATGACCACTTCTCCAGTGGGATGCAAACCCGCTTTACTTTGATTGTTTGCGCAGTTTTGTGCTACCACACTACCACATGAGTTTTGTTCAGTTCCAGCAAAAGGAAGTACATATTCAATTAAGCCACACATATACACTTAGAAGTATATATAGTAGCCTGAAGATTAATTACCGAGTTATTTTCAGTTTATGGTACAAACTTTATTTCCACCTACTTATTTTCGGTTCACCGACAAAGTTCTCTAATAATTTTCGGATTCCGTGTTATGGCCATGCCGAAGAATTTTTGAATACCTAATTTGTCACTATGCTTTTAGGTATTATGAGACAGTACCCACGGGTCTTCAAACAAACTAAAATTAGCAAAAATAGCCTTTACCCATTTGAAGGATTAAATGCCAATTTAACCCCAAGCTTTGCCTCTACATATCACTTTAACCGCGATACTTTTTTTTTCTTTGGATAATTTGAACCTCTTTGCGGATTTCCTGATAACGCTAGATGAGGTCTAACGGAAATAGTAAGTTCTTTGGCGCAAGAAGAAGGGGCTGAGTGGTGGATAGCCACGGTCTTGAAAACCGGTCTGGAGCAGGCTACCATGAGACAAAAGATGTCTCTTTAAATTTTTTCAGTTGCACCAAACCATTCACCGGCTTAAAGGATTCAAGCTTCCTTGCCTGATGAAAAAGGTTATTGATTCCAAAAGTGAAAAAGATTATTTTGTCTCTTCCACTGAGCCAACGCTTAGACTTTAGAAGGCTAACCAATCTCAGCAGATAGCAATTTTGCACATTAACACTCGAAGTAAATATGACATTATCCATCCTAGATATGTGGCAAAAGTTTTGGGAGTAGCGGCAGTGAGCTTTTTCTGTTAAGTAGAAGGGTATTTGGTCAGGTCACTCAATTATAAGGTATAATTAAGTAACAGATATGTTAAATTTTAACTTTACAAAATAGAGTATATATACCGATAAAAAGGGAAAATTGAAACACTTTCAACCAAATTGAACGCATGCAGACACACCAAAACATCAACCCAACCCACCACCAGTACACTCTCCCATGTCTGTCATTGCAGTCTGCCAGCAAATCGTTGAAGTGGAAGCATCTTTGGCAACAAAATTTATTGTCCTCTAACCAAGTCATTGAAAGTCGACTAAGGGGCATGGCAATTAGAACCTCAGATTTGTTTGTGAAGTTTGGATTTAGATTCATCAGTGGACAATTGAGGATGTTACAGAAGAGATTTCCATTGTTGTTAGGAGACAAAAATTGCCATTTTATTGCTGTTTTAATTGCCTTAAGCTAGAAATGGCTGAAAATGTGAGAGGAATTTGAGGTTGCGTCGTGGCGGTGGAATAGTGTCGGAGTAAAGTGAGGGCTACAGACTACGGTGGTGACACCGTGATGTGGTGGTGAAGGACGTTAGTGGCAGAATTCTGATGATGTTGGTGGCGCTAATCGGTGAGTGTTGCAACTTTAGCTAAACGTGCTCTTTGTTAAGGTACAAAAAATTGTTATGTTGTTATTTAGGCTGTTAATTTGCAAACTTGGCATATGATTGTTGATTAACCCGATCTTATATTTGAACTGGTTTTAGACTAGGAAGAACCGGAACTACTCAATTAATTGAGCAGGTACTACGACCCGCTAAAGAGGCCACTTTATTACCCCTTATAATAATATTTCGTAAGAAAATAAAAAACCTAAAGTCCCCGCCGGCCGTCGTCTAAATAATGCAAGTAACCCTCATAACACGTCAATGACGTACCGCCCAAATAGAATAGCAGCGAGAATAGCCACCTTAGCCATTTAGTCGCGATTCACGTCCCTCATGTCTCCGGTCATAAATTTCGGCAAGATTCAACGGAAACCATAATGAATTCGGGGCAGGACTGATCTGTCCCAGAATCTCGGCCGTTTGAACAGCAACAGAGTTTGCCAACACAGAAATTCGCTCCCCCCTTTCTTTGTTGCTCGCAAATGTAAGAGGGGCAAATTGCGTCGCCGTTTGAGACAGCGGAAACGGGGAAGAGCCAATAGGGGGAGGGTCATTCTGCCCTCTTAGCCTTTGAACAACTAAGCTGAAATTGATATAAACCTATAACCGTGAAGAAACCTTGCTGGCAGAATAACCAAATCAATCATGACAATTTTCTCCATTGACAAACTTCACTGGACTCGCTTGATTCCTCTAAAGAGCTAAATTTGAGGGTTTAACAAAGCAGAATTAGGAATTATGTGTGGGTTGGATAAGTGCTGATAGAGCTCGATATTAGATCTGGCTGTTGCTGCGGCCACGGAGAAGAATAGAGTTTGTGATGATGGTTCTGGGGCGATGGAGGTGGTGGTCGAAAGTGGTGGCGATGATGGGTGCGGGTTGGCTGAAGGTGGTGGTGATGATGGGTGCGGTGGTGATGCTTATATCTGGTAGAACCTGACCGTCGGTAGCATTTATCTTTTCAGGCCTTGTAACATAACTTGGCTTGTAACCCTCCCTTTACCTTGGTTCTGTAACCCCACAGTATTTTTCTCAACCTGTCTCAATAATTGTTTTTTCAAGGCACGTTGGGTTTTTAAGAATAAAAAAATAAAGCCCATCTTATTGATTTGTGATAAGATATGGATGTTAGGGTCAACAAAAAGTTGGGATCTCCATAGACAAAAGATCAATAATATTTTCTATGAGATACGTGCACCCAAGCTTCGATTATAAATTAATAGTTAACCTTTTGGACATTTTATTTACATTAACAGTCTATGATCTCAGTTCTGTGACAGATCCACTGATTGAGGATTGTTGGCGTCCAAAAGCCATCCATAACAGTTGTGGCTGAGGTGGTGATTGTGGGATTCTGGTGGTAGCGCAATTATTGGTGCAGGTAGGTAGGTAGTGAGTCCGATGGTGTGGGAAGTGATGTAGATTGTGGATATGGGGATGCGGTGGCTGGTGCATGTATTAGGCCGGTAGTAGGTCGCAGGTGGGATGCCGCGATCGTGCGAGGGTCCGGTGGCTGGTTTTGGCTGTGGGTGTTTCATTGTGCTAGGTGGTGCAGGCCGTGGTGTGATTGTGCGGCGTAGTTTAATAAACTTTTTTTTTTTATTTATTTGTTACAAAAGACAAGATTAGAGAAGGCGAATTCACGAGAGATGAGAAAGCAGATGACCGTAGGCTATGTCTGGTCATCGAAAGTGACCAATTTTGGTAGAATACAATAGGTGGAAGAGCAAAGGGATGTGGAGGGATATATGAACATAACACGACAGCGACCTATTTTGTTTTGTAAGAACTAAAAAATGTCCGGTCAAAATGGAGTTTCATCGCCTCTGAGTGTCGTGCATAATGATTTTAGAAATTTAATACACTAAATTTATTTGAAAACTTCAACATGTTGTGTGTAATTGACTCCAAGTGTGAGGTGCTTGGTTAAATTGATGAGACGTGCCGAAAGATTAATCTCAGAGGTTAGCCTGTCACCGAATGAAGAGAAAACAAATGGCTAAAAAAACGAAGAAGTGGTTGGTACGCGGAAAAGGTCAACACCAAACCCGCATGGGGAAGGAAGTCAGTGGTGTATATGTATATACAACCCTATAATGCACACCATTTGCCGAGGTTCACGATGGAAGAACCTGGCACCATCCCTGTTACAGTCAATGATCTCTCCAAGGAGATGCGTAATAATTCAACATCTTTCACTCGTTTAGAAGAGGTGATATTCGGGGTGACATTTGTGACCATTTTTGCACTTCTGCAACTGCCATGCGAGAGGACACAAGGTAGCCGAGTCCCAACTGTCATCTTTAAGGGCAAGCCTGCGATCTTTCATGCGTTTGTGGTGAGCCTCGACTTTGCCTTTACCGGTGCCGTAATGACCATGTCACTACGTCAGGGGTATCCCCACCTAGCAAGACACTGCCGTCTACTTGCCATCTTTTCTGTCGCTGCCGTAGCGGGAATACTGGTATGTCTAGCCGTAGACCCTCAACTGCAAGCATTGAAGTCGAGAAAATATTCAGTGCAGCGATGATAGCTGTAACATGGTATAACAGACGGATGTAATTTAACGAGACGGAGAAACTTGTAAATATTGTGAGCTAAGGTTTCGTTCTTCTCTTGTCTTTTTTGCTGGTAGCTCTACGTCTTCACTATTACCGTTAAATTATTCAATGAAGTTTTTTCGTTGAAATCACTCATGTGCTTATACCACACAACTTTTAAGTCATGTCGTACCGGTAGTCTGGTACTATCAATTCTCATTTCTTACTTACGAGTCCATTTAAATTTTTGCTTGTTCACTTTCGAAAGATACGTGTATTGTACATGTGAATACGTTTTTTGAAAAAAGTTTCTGTCTGTTTTAATTTATCAAGACATATTATTGTAAATTCATGTGCTTTTTCATATGTTTCAATGAAATATAGTTCACAATAAGCCAGAGTCATTTGTACCCTACAATTAGGGTAGTATACAAGCGAAGTTCGAGTCAAACATGGATGTCTTCAAACTCAGTTCGTACAAGTTGTATTCAAGTTTGGCTCGAGTACGCCAATAGCCAAAACATCAACATTCGAACTCGGCCCGAGTTCATGACTGTAAAACTCAGGCTTGACTCGTTTAACTATACGAGCCGAACTCGAGTTCGAAATCTTGGCTCGTATTCATGTTCAAACTTGGCCCGATCAATCGGATACAGAATGGAAAACGTACAACAAAAGATTGATCGGTGATGAAATCATCGACAATGGTGTGATGCAGAGTCAACGACGAGAATAACGCCGCCGAAGACGAGGTGATGACAGCATCGATAACGGGGCAAAGGAAACTCGACCGTGTAGCTTCTCCATGAAGACTCTGAGTTGTTTTGAAGTCTATGATGGAAGATACAGAGAAATAAAGCCCTTTGTGTTTAAATGTGCTGATATATTATTCCCCATATTTTTTAGCTTTATCTTAGATAATTGAATGGGTTTGACATCATTCTATTATTAGTATCATAAAATTAGATTTATCACGGTAAGTGTTTTATTTTTATGTAAAATATATGAGCTTTAATGTTCGCGAACATCAATGAACAAACATTAAAATTTCATGCTCAACTCGTTTAATAAACGCGTTTTAAAATGATGTTTGTGAGTTTTGTGTGAAGTGAACGAGCTTTTCGCAAATCGAACAATGAACTGTTCATAAACAACAATCTGCATTTACAGCCTATGTATAATCAAGTGAACAAAACAAATCTCCAACCAGACATCTGTACCATAAGTAATTACTAGGCTCGATGATGCATATGAGTCAACTTTACCTTCTATTCAAGATTCTTGAGCTATGCTCCATCCGGAAAGGGAAGAATAAGGGATAATTGCATAAAATACCCTTGTGGTTTGGGATAGTTGCAAAAAGATCCCTGTTATTACAAAAGTTGCAACAAGGCACCTGAGTTTACAAATGTGTTACACCCGTCATTCCCATAACAGATGATAAAAGTGTCTAAATTGCTCCTCTATATAGACTGTAATTGTAGATTAGGGTTTTTCTTTGTCATCAATTTGGTTCCCCTATTTGCTTTGTCATCAATTTAAAGAAGAAACCCTAGGCTAAGCTCGTGGTGGTGGATCAAGATGGTGGTGCTGGCGCAAGTGGATGGGTTGATGCAGGGCTGGCAGCCGGTGACGCAGGTCATGGTGGGTGGACAGGGCTAGTGGCAAGCACCCAGGGCTTCGATCGAAACCCAAATTGTAGATTTAGGGTTTTCCCCTCGAATGGTCTTGGTTTTGGATAGGCTAGGGTTGTGTTTATTGAATCAAGCTGGTGGCAGCGGTGTAATAAGGCTAGGGTTTATGGCGGGACTGGGGCGGATCAATTGGCTAAGGCAGATGCCGGGCTTGGCGGCGGTGCAAGTCTCTGGGGTTGATGGCCAGGATAGCGGCGATGCAAGAGGTTAGGGGTGATGTCTGGGATGGCGACGCGAGTTCGTGGTGGGTGGAAATGATCGGTTGTGGCAACGCACTTGCCCCGGTTGATGAAGGCGCTAGCGGCGGCGGTGGCAGAGGGGTTGTGGTGGGTTTTCGAGGCTGGCGGCATCGTAGGTGCACAGGGTTGAGTGGCCAAAATGGGCGGTGGTGGTTGATGGGGCTGGGTGAGGGCGACGGAGGCTAGGGTTTTGGTTGGTGAGGGTGGTGGCTAGGGTTAGGGTTTGATTGGATTGAGAAGAAATTGAGATTTGGGTGGGAGAGGAAAAAAAAAGGGGGGGGGGGTAATTTAGTCTTTTTAATATATTAAAATTTATCAAACACGTTTTTTAAGAAAGTGAATATTACGCTTCGTCAATTTGGATGATTTTTCTAACGGTTGCAACAAAATTAAAACCACAGGTGCCTTGTTACAACTTTTGTAACAAGGGTATTTTATGCAATTATCCCAAACCACAAGGGTATTTTATGCAATTATCCCGAAAAATAATCACAATTATTTATCAAGGAAGCATGTAGCATGCCAGCAACCATGAAACCACAAAAAGGAGTAAGAAGCTGGTCAACTTCATTGTTCACAAGTCACCCTCCAGTAATGAAAGTCAGCCAACTAAATGGTAGTGTTCCCGGAAGAACTTACTTTGCTTTCTCCGAGTGGTGCTAGGTAGAACTTGTATCCATCCGAGTAGTGTTAGGTGCCATTGTATTTTGTAGGGGCTACGGCTGGGTGGGAATTAAATATACTCCGTCTCAAATTATTTGATCATATTTAATTTATACGCTTTTTTAGGATATGAGTTACTATTTTATGAGTTTCACATTTTACTGCGAGAGAGAAAGAGAGGGGGAGGAAGAAAGTGGCCAGGAGAGAAAATGGGCAAGTAGAAAAATTAAATGTTGAACGAAAAATAGAATAAAAAAGGTTTAGAAGGGTAAATATTAAAAAAGCATCTAAAGAAGCTTTCTTAATTTAGAAACTGATGAATTTATTTGGAACAACCCAAAAATGATACATGATCATTTTTTTTCAGGGCAAAGGGAGTATTAGGGAAGAATTGTCAAAAAAAAAGAAATTCCACTAGTCGTCAGAGGAGGGAGAGAAGAAAACACTTGAGGTGGCCGGTAGCGGTGTTTTTTTTTTTTTGTAGCTATGTGAAGTGTCACCACCCAAACCTAAGGATGAGTCTATGAGCTAGATCCGTAACTCGCCATCATACTTATAGATCTTTCAAATATATCTCTATTGATTTCCTCCATGAATTACCAACACAAATCATAAAAAATCTCATGGATACCTAAGCTCTGAACAATTTTCAAAACATAACAAAATAGTACTATAATAATATCCAATTGTTAACAATTTTTCAAAATGGCTTAAATTAAATTTCTAACGACCATCTCCTGTGAATCCATTCTCGTTACCCTCATAGTTCTCGGGTACATCTAAGTAATCACCTGAAAATATTTATAGAAAAGTGAGTTTGGAACTCAGTAAGTACACATATTATATTCTTAAATAAGTTTTGGGATACATAAAAACATGCCATAGTTTCTTCGTTTTAAAACTGGTATACTTTATAAAGGCCAATCATGCTTCAGGAGAACTCTTCCAAAACAAATGCATAATAATAGTGATTAAACTTGGAGTGATATTCTAACTCTATCACAGTGTGTCGCGGTCAGCGTATGATCCCACTGACTAGGACTCAAAATCCCTCCTCCATCCAAGATAAACAATATTGTGGATGCAAGGGCAAACCACGATGCAAAAGTATTGTGCGTCAACGTATGGTCTCATTGACCAGGATCCGAAATTCACTTTCCCTCGTGGATATGGGGCATAACAACTAATATTACCTCTCAACACCGTACCAATATTCACACAAAGTTCTCAAAAAAACATAACACATACCATGGTAATTTTAATTCAATTTATCATCAACCAATTTCAGAAAAGCAGAGGTATAACAAAGTACTTTAACACTACCATTTGGCAGAGTCATGTGGACATACACACATATTGGAAAATAGTTGTACAAAGGAACCTAAACAATAAATCATTCGAATATTATTTATTGCCGTTAAATTATGCTTAGGTGCTAAATTTTTCAGGTGAGTGAAATTAACAAAATACCCCTAGACTTTTGTAAAATTACTGTTAACGCTACGGTTATTTAACCTAGGATTATATTTGATTTTGATGATAACCAACATTGATGTTTATGTTGTCTAACATGCATTAAGTTGATGAAGCAATAGGAACAATCTCATGCTCATGCAAACGAACTATTAGACGAGCAACACGGTTAAAGACTCTCAACGGAACGCATCAAAGAAGGAATTCGTCAATAGAATTTTACAATGCTCTTATTTCCTTCTTTGTAAACTAGATATAGAGAGATGATCGTTACAATGACTGTATACCTAGAACTTACCAATAGGTTTCCCTTGCATGCATAAAAGTTTTTCATTTTTTGAAAACAAGGAAACTGCATTTTCTGGAATGCAGTCGACTGCAAGTTGGGCAGTGAGGTATTACAGTCGACTGCAAGTTGGGCAGTGAGGTATTACAGTCGACTGCATTGGAATGCAGTCGACTGCATTGGAATGTAGTTGACTGCAATACTTCCAGTAGCCTATTACAGTCGACTGCATTGGATTACAGTCGACTGCAAGTTGGAAATTTGGAATTTTCAACTGGTACTTTGGGAATACAGTCTGTGATGCCCCGAACTTAGGTTTACCCGGTTATTATTATTTAACGACAATTGTGGTACGTATGATGAAATTAGACTTTTAGTGAAGACCTTGCGAGTGGTGTTAATTAGATGTTTAGTCACGATCATTATGAGTTGAGTTATATTATTCCAAAAAAAATAAAAATTGGCGGCAATTCCATAAGTGATTAGCATTAATTATTGTGAGCAATATTATATGTAGTATTTAGTGTCATATATGTAAGTAAATTAGGATAAAAGAGTCAAAAACAAATTGAAAAAAAAGAAGGGGGAAAAGATGATAAAAGAAAACCAGGAGAGAAAGTCAACAAAAAAAAAAGAAAAGAAAAGAAAAAAAAATAGAACAGAGAGAGAAGACGAGGAGAGAAGCTGAGAGATGGCAGCCAGCCCTAGATCGGCCGCGCCACCCCTATCTCGAGATAGCCGGCCTTAGAGAGGTGGTGCCATTCCCAACCTTACTACCGGCAATGCCTTCGGCCACCAGCGATCAACTCCGGTCGGCGTCTCCAACTAACACCATCGCCCGACACCTCTATCAATCGTCGCCACAGATCTTCGCCGAAACCATCTCGCTGACGACACTGCCACTACTGCACGACACTCATCTCCGATCAACCACCATTCTTCCCCATTTCTCCGGCTACACCTATGATTGCCAGTGTCAGATTCCCTCGGTATAGCTTATCAACGGGACCATTATCTCCAGAAATTTTAACCGCCATCGCCAAGCTATCGTGGATCGCTACCGCCGACCACAGATCCGGTCCCTTGTGGTCAACTCCTGTCGCGCCAACACCGAACGCCACCACTCAACACCCTCACGACCACCATGCGGTAACCGATGCGTTGCTGCCACCGTCATGCCGCGCATGCTACCACTGTCGCGGCCAAATCCACGGCTAGTCGTGGACTATCAATGGTCGTAGTGGCCGATTCCTTCAACACCAAAGACGACGGCCATGAATATCCCTTTCCTCCGAATGCCCCAGTAATTTTTCTCTGCCACCGTTACTACAGTTGCCGTGAACCACCTCTACACCACCTCCAATGTACCCACTTCAATCATAACCACCTTCATACATACGTCATCATAGTCACAATTAATTGTCAAATGACCCATGGTTCGATCAGTCAGTGGGTAAAATGATCGGGTAGTATTCTCCTGGCGGTCGATAGAATTTGTAAACTTGTTGATTGATGAGAGAACATGTTGGTTGCAATGTTGATAGGTGTGGCGTTTATACTGGGATGGAGCAGTTGTGGGTGGAGTGCGTATGACTGTGTGATTGTGGTATCTGGATAATTGTGCATGTGCACTGGTGGGTGTACGTTGCGTGTGTTTGAGCAGATGTGTATATTGTGTAGGTGTGGGGTAATTTCTGCAGTTGTGTGAGGTGAATGAGCATGTTGTTGTGTAGGCAACACGGTAGTGCGTAAAGCCTTTTTATGTGTGAGTAGCAGTACGATGGTTGTACGTCTACTGTGTGGTGAGAGTGTGGTCGTGTACGGTTACGTGCCTATCTTGGTTGTGTGTTTTCCAGTGTGAAGGGTGAGTATTAGGTGCTTGGACGATTTTGGAAGTGACGGGTTACTTGGATGAAAATCAATTGGTAAAGTTCAGTTGTAGGGCTATGTGGTATGGTAAGTACGTGTGCGTGGTGTACCATATGTGTACATGGTGTAGGTGCGCCGTATGCTTGCGAAGGCGTACCCTATGCATGTATGTGTTTTGGTTGAGAAAGCGCATAGGCTATGAGAATATATAAAAGGGAATTGTTAGCGTGAGCTCTAGCGATTAACTGGGTACTATTTAGCGCAAGGTTGCTTGGTTGGTTATTAGAAACGGGTGACTGAGGGAAATTCGGCAACGGTGATGAAATGCCTGAGAATGACATGGTGAACTGGGCACGATTTTAGACGGGTTGTGTAACAGGCGGTCGGATACGGCGTCTGAGTTGTTTGAGAAAATATCCGACAGGAATTCTGCATTTTTCCTCAATGATGCCCTTCGGGTTATAGTGAAGTCGGGGCTATGGAGATGAAAGGAATGGCCTTAACGGTGCTATTGGTCAAACGTAACAACTGATCATCGCACTACATTTTGGATCGAGGAAATATGTCAACAACAAGTAAGTACCCCTGTCATGTTCCTTCGTATATTTATTTGCAAAAACTATAATATGTATTTATGTTTTGATCAATTGAAGTTCAAAGATTTATTCTGCATATGTTTTATTTCTAAAATAGTTGATGAGAAATGCAATTTGAAAGAATGCCATGGAATGTCGTGTGAGTCATAAATTTTACTGAGTACATGTTAATGAGCAATGAAACTTGTCTTGGTTGCTGTGCCCCATATCCAACGGGGGAATGTTGGATTTCGGGCCCTGGTCAACGGGGCTCATACGTTGATGCATAGTACTATGGCTGGTGGTGCGCCCTTGCGTCCACATGATTATTTTATCCTGGGTGTATGAGGGATTTCGGGCCCTAGTCAGGGGGGCTCGTACGCTGACCGCAGCATACCTACAAAAAGAAATATCTGTGTTTGATGTGAATTGAATGAATGATGATTGTACTCAGATTTGAAAATCTTTTCTTCTGAAATTTCATGTATATGTGTATATGTATATGAAGGACGTTTTTACGAATGACAATAATCGAATGTTTGATTTGTTGAAAGAAAACCCATGGCATGTTATAGAAACTTCAAAACTATTTTAGGAACATGGCTGGTGTATTTGCTGGGCTTTCGCTCATTCCTTATTTTTCAAGTGACGACTTAAGGGAAGCGGAGCAGTATGAGCCACACAGGGGAGTAGTGCCCGAAGAGAACTTTTAGAATAATGAGTGCCCACTATTCGAACATTATAGTCTATGTTAATTTACGTTATGCTTGAACTGATGTAAGGAGCTTAGGTCTCCTCAAGTTTTATTTATAAGTTTTAAAGACATGTAATGAAAGTTTTATCTGAAAATTTTTTGAGGTCCGTAAATTAGAATTAATTTGGAGTCACAGGATTGTAGTAAGGCCTGGCAGAGCCCTCAGTTGGAGTCCATTGAGTCTGCGACCGGTCACGTGCCTAGCTCGCGGGCCTGCCCGTGGGTTCGGGTCGTGACACAGTCGACTGCAATGGGACATTGCAGTCGACTGCAATAGCCGTTTGGCACATTTAATGCTCCACCAACTTCAAACGGTCATATTCATTCCCACCTCTATAAATTCTCATCTTGGGCATAGTTTTGATTCAAAAATTGTATTCAAAGCTCTCTTATCTTTCATATTCTCAAATATCAAAGTAATTGTTCAATCTCTCTTGGTTTTCATTATTTTCTCATCCATTTCAAGAGAACATTTATTGTGAGCTTACATTTGAGAGATATACACTTCCATAAGTCATCATACACTCATCTCTCTTGTTCTAGAGCTTAAACTTGTACACATCTACTTCTTGAGAGTGAATCTTTGTACACAATTCTTCATCTAAAGTTTCTTGTATCAAAGCTTGGGGTTGTCAAGCTTTGGAGCTTTGGGATTGTCAAAGCTTGTTCTTGATGTGGGCATAGCATCAAGGGATTGTAAGAGGTTCGATCTTGACCCGTAAGAAAGATCATATTAGTGGATTCTAGGGCCTTTCAAGGGACTTCCTTAAAGGGGTGGACGTAGGCTTGTGGGTATATCAAGACAAACCATTTAAATCTCTTTGTCAAGTATCTCTAAACCCTTCTCTCTTTACATTATCGTTTTACATTTGTGTTGAGATTGGCTAGTTTGCTTACTTGAGATATTGTGTTTGAGGTTTGTTGTTTGTAGCTTTTTCAAGTGTCATTCATATCCTATCCAAGTTTGTTGTATTTACTTGTTAATTTTTAAAATAGTCTTAAAACCCTATTCACCCCTCCCCCCTCTAGGGTTATCTTTTTTGTTTCAATTAACAATTTACCTTTGACACCTAACGTAACATTACACCCCCAGAAATAACCAAAACATCTTTTTAAATAACGAGGCGGGGTTTTCAGACAAGAATGGCTTTTTTGAGAATTCTCCGTTGGGAACCTTAAACCGCTCCTAAGTTGAGCATTACGGTTCCTATTTCAAAAATATATCAACAGGCACCAAAATGCCACAATATTTTAGATGTTCGAATGCCTCCATAAGACCAGGTCCCTGTAAAAGTTTCAGCTAAAATAATTTTGTTTACTATGCCAAATAACCTGTTGTCAAAATAAAATTATTTCAAGCCCTTCACGTGCTCAGAAAAATTTCAAAAAATTCTATGTCGAAGTTTTCACAAAAATAAGGAGAGTTTTTTAGTTTTGTAATTTGCCTAGGTGTATTTAGAAGTGGCCTTTAAAAATAGCTTAGTAAACTGTTATAATATTAAAGTGCTACGCAATATCCGATCGAGTACTACGCGACTAAGAATGCTAAAAATAGGAAACAATATTAAAAACTTTCGAAACTTTGAAAATATACTATCTCAGCTACATAAATTTATTGTAAAAGTTTCAGAATTTAATAACTTATATTACTATTTTAAAATAGACCAAAATCCCTCTTCGGATAAAATCATTTAGCATACTTTTCCAACCCTGAAAATTTCAGGTTGTAGGTCTTGCAAAAATAATATGAATTATACTTTCGGACATCGTCCAAATAAATTTCTAGATATGTCTTAAAAATTAGGAAATAAACTACTGGAATAGAATTTCTTTTAGCTACACTTTTAAGTTCAAGTTTGAACTCTCAGCATTTTTCCTCTCTCTTTGTGCAGTCCTTCTTCCTTACCAACCCAGCAATTCACTCCTTCTCTAAACACACACCCCTTTCAACCTCCTCACTCTCACATATTAACGCACAATTAAACACAATTATATAAATGCTTACACTTATATACAAGCACATATATGTCACTCCACTGCTTCACGGCAGTGGGTCTTCTTCTTCTTCTTCTTCTACCTATGAATGCACACTTTAACCCACATAAATTACACTTATGTACAAACACCCAAAACAAGCACAACACACCCACACTCAAACCACTTACACAAACAATTATATCTCACACCCACTGCCTCAGGGCAGTGGGTCTTCTTCCTCTTCTACGCATAAATCCACACTTATTTATTTTCATTGCACAATGAAGGTTGAAGCCTTACGGAAGATGGGTTCTCTTTGTCGGATTCCATCACCGAGGAGTTTCTTCTCTCTCTCTCTCTCTCTTCCTCTATTGTAACCGAATGAATTTGGCTTATGGAAATGTCTAAATTCCTCCCTAATATCCTCCTCTATTCCCCAACTTTCCTAATTTGAGGGTTAACATTATTCTTAAATAAAATCAAATTTTGTAAAAATCTTTTAATTATTCAATAGTTCCCATTCACAAATTTAGATTTATAACTAACCCTGGTACAATAATCGTTGCTAAAAGTTACTGATAAAAATATTGCTTATGCACATTGCTAGGTGTTTTGTATAAAAATAGTCGCTAAAATTGCTAATATAATATCGACGCTAATGATAGTGTGAATATTGTCGCTAAACAATTTAAATTCACTGGCTAGAAAAATACTAAGATTCAGGGTATTAATTACATGTACTGTGCTGAATGTTGACTTAATTATTTTGAAGTTTGCACTTTGTATACTTATGTGAATTTAGCATTTGAAATGATCAAAATGACATTTCTTTTAACTATCCTCCAATATTTAGGTACTTTAACATGTAAAATAATCAAAAAGACATCTTGTTCAGATATTTTTAAAACTTTTAGTGGGCATTTTATTTATTGTGAGTAAATATATTATATAAATGAAAAAAGTATTAGAGCAGCAGGTGGGCACTGGCCCACAGGTGTCACCTGTTGGCTCTGCCTCTAGCCATAGGATCAGCCGTATGTGGAGGCAGCGACGGGCAAAGTCGGCCGCAGCTGCTGGCGACGAAAGTGGTCAACAGTTGTTTCCAGTGTTTGTCGGTGACGGTCCGATGGCAGGTGGTGGTGGCTGGTAGTGGTCCTTATATATATAGAAAGTTAACACCAACATCTGTACTTTTACATGAATAGATTTGAAAAGCCTACATAGCTAGTTACAATCTTGAACCAATCAATCCTAACCCATTTTGTAATTCAGTGGATTAAGTTGGATAAAAATCCTCTCTCCTCGGTTATGTTGGTTAAACCCATAAAAATCCAACTCAACTCGAAGCCCTAAGTAAACATCCCTTAAGCACAAAGGAGGCTATTAGCAACTAGCAGCTCCTCCTTGAGCGGGCAAATATTTAGCCAGCCAACAAGTTGACCAAATCCGCCCAAGCTATAAGCTTCATTCCTTAGAGGTCCTGCCAGTAGCAGTGGTCAGGCCTGGATTTCCTGGGATGCTGACGCAGAGGGAATTATCGTCCTCTATAGTACCCGTTTTCTACTTACCCAACCAGTAAGAATACAAACAAGCCAATCTTGTCTATTGGATTGATCATGTGCAGAAGCAAGCAACAACTGTTCGTTGAGGCTCAGTAAAGTCTTCAGTTTTGAAAAATCTTTGCATATAGTGCATGCTTGAAAAAATGGGAGATTGCTTGCCAAAGCTAGTACACGTTCACGGTCCCTTGACTTATGAGAATACGTCAAGCTGAGAATCCAAAGTTAATCGAAATATACATGGAAGTTATAAAACAATACCTATGGAATTCTATTCACATCAAGTAACAGACATCTTCGTATTTTTCAGCCACCTCTTAGCATTTTCAATTGCTTCCTCCCTCATCCTTAGGAGTTGGCTGTAACACTGCTGAAACTGCAAGTCAATTGCATCAAGCTCAAACTTCAGCCTGTAGGACAGATCATTGTCATGATCTTCGACTGTCAGAGAAGAGTTGTTCAAGCTAGAATTGCTTGGTTGTACACCGCATGATTGTATCTCTGAGGTCTCTTCAAATTCACTTGGTATGACTGATCCATTACATCTCAAGTGTTCAACACCATTCTGCTTCACATCAGAACACCTCAATGGATGCTGATCATTGTGAAGTGCAGCAGAATCCCGATCTGAAGTCCTTACTCCACTCATAACTGAAGGTTTCCAGCTCGTTACAAGTTCTAAAAGCCACCTGTCCATCAATTCCGTTACTGCAGCAACATCTTCAAAGGATAACTCGTCTTGCTCAACCATCTCACAAGCAACTGAAAGTGCTGTATCAGTATCAACATTTAACACAAACTCATATGTGCCAACCTTCCGTGAGCCAGTAACTTGTAAGGTAAACTTGATTGACTCTTCATCGACTCTCTTCCCTTTTAATCCAAATTTCTTCTTTTCATTAGAACTAAAATACTCTTGAGTTGAAGGAGGAGGAGTTTCAATCACGTTTTCCCTGGAAGTACCAACAGAGAGCTTACCGTAGCTAGATCCAATGTCTATGGAAATCTGAGAATCACGCTTAGACTTTGGGGTAATAGGTTGGCATGTAGTTTCCTTAGAATTCATATTCTCAGTTGACAAAAATGGGTCTTTTAGAAGCTCAGCCGCAGGCAACCTCTGAGATGCAGGAACTAGACACTTCTCTATAAACTGCTTGACTTGGAGATCCTTCACCTTCTCAAGAGCGGCTGGCTTTGCACCTGATAAGACCTTCTTATACACCTGCCCAGCATTCTTGCATTCACTATACGGGTATTCGCGAGTAACCAACTCCAACACACACATCCCAAAAGAATATATGTCAACAAGCTCATTTTACTCATCTTCAAAAAGCTCTGGAGCCATGAACTCAGGCATACCCGTAACAGTTCTGCTAGTACCCTTCTGCAGCATAGTCGCAAACCCAAGATCCCCAGTCTTGACCTCTCCATGGTTCCCATTAACAAACTGTGACAGTCCCAGCTGGAGCTCAGGAAGAACCAGGTGAAGTTGCCAGGACAGAGAGATCTCAGAGCGAAGCAGGAGTCACAGCAACTCCAGCTCGAGCTCCATTGAAGTTCAAGATCAGGAAGAAGACTGTGGCGCCACTGGAAACGACACCGCTTAGGGATGATATTCGCGCCAAAGGGAACGACGCCGCTTAGACCACTCAACCAATAAGTGGGACGGCATCGTTTGGAATGAATAAACAGAGAGGGAAGACGACACCGTTTAGCTCTTCATCTGTTTGTAGTGAGACGACATTGTTTGGCCCAACATTCGAATTTACCGCTTGTTTTCATTTCTGTTTGAATTCTTGTTATAGCTTCCCTTTAAATCAGGGAAGATCGAAGGAAAGGGACATGTATGAATTGATCAGAACTTTTCTTCTCTCTAAAGAAAAATCTATTATCTTTCCTCTCTCTCAATTCTAGTTCATAATCCTTCTCTGTTTCTGTAATCTTCCATTAATTCCTGTAATTGAGCTGAGAAACTCACAGCAATCCTCCATGGCAGTAGTGTCTCGAGCTCGATACGCTACAAATGGTATCAGAGCCTCTTAATTAGGGCCTGTATTAGTCTTAGTTGTAGTAAATTTCTTTTGGTGAACATCTATATCTCGGAAGGAAATCAATTGGAGTAACGGAGATGCCGAGATCAGTGAAGAAAACTCACTGAAGTGGAAAATCATGACGTCCAAGAAGCAATGGGAAGGAGTTTAGCAGCTTACGATGTACGCATGGCTTCTGTGGAAGCTACGATGGGGAATTTGCAGCGGAGCAACTCAGCTTTGTACCAAAGCTTCTCTGACCTTAAGCTGGAACTCACTAACTTCATGGCTCAAATGAATGCTCAAACAGAATCTAATCCGAAGACAACAACCGAGAATGGAGAGTCTAGTCACCAGCACAATCGATTGGAGTTTAGACACCAACAGAATAATCCACCACCATTTACAGGTAACCTACCACCTCCTAGGTTACCTAAGCTTTCATTTCCAAGGTTCAATGGCGACGACCCTAGGGGTTGGGTGCACAAGGCTGAGCAATACTTTGAGCTGTGTCCTATACATGAGGACTACAAGGTCCCTTATGCATCGATACACTTTGATGCTCAGGCAGAACACTGGTATGCTGCATATATTAAACCAGTAGAGAATGTAGATTAGGACTCTTTTGTGAAGGATCTGTATGCTAGGTTCTCATTTCTAACTGGAGTAAGTGTGTTGGGAGAATTCAATAAACTCTAACAAATTGGGACAGTAGATGATTACTTTAACAGATTCAAAGCATTAAGAGCTCAAGTAGCGCAGGAATTTGACTATTTGGATGAGTCTTATTTTTGCATGAGTTTTATTGGAGGCTTAAGGCCTGAAATCCATAGTAGAGTTGAACAGTTTGAGGTGGATAGTCTTACCAAGGCTATACACATAGCCCGAAGAGAAGAAGTGGCAATTCAAAATTTGCTAGGCCACAAGTCTATGCACACTGCAATCACCACATCAAACTATCTACAGACTCCCTATAAGCCTACCTTCACCAGCCCTGGGCCATCTTATAAGACCACAGCTCCTACAACAACTGTCAAACCAACCACATTCCCTCCTCTGCCATTAAAACCTCTCGTCTTACCTTACACCAACAGTCTCTAAAAAGGCCTACTACCTACTCCCCCTAGACCTCCTCCAAAATCTAATCAATTGTCTACAGAGGAACACCAGAGGAGGATGAATCAAGGACTGTGCTTCAGGTGTGGAGCTAAGTTCGAGCCAAGTCATAAGAGTGTGTGTGCCCTATGAGATCTATAACTATGATAATAGCTGCGGATCTAGAGGAAGAAGAATTTATGAAAGTGGGAAATAATGCGAGGGAACAGCTAGAAGAGCATAATAACTCTGAACCTTTCCATAACAGTGAGCCTGAGATCAGTGTCATGCATTAGCAGGGCATGCCTCCCACAACACCATAAGGATTCCAGGACAGGTGGGCAGCAAGATGTTCAATATCCTGATTGAGACTGGATCAACAGACAATTTCTTGGATCCACAGTCAGCTCACAAGTTAAGATGTACACTCCAGGCCACTCCCTCATTGACTGTGGCAGTTGCTAATGGAAGTAGACTACAGTCAGGCACCGTGTGTAAGGGGTTCAAATGGAAGATGGGGACCCAAGTATTCACTGCTGATATGAGGATCTTGCCCTTAGGGGGCTGTGATTGTGTGCTAGGCATGCACTGGTTAAGACAATTTGGTAGTGTCAACTTCAATTTTGACTCTAACCAAGTTACCTTTCAACATCAAGGCCAACTTGTCATACTCACAGGAGGAGAATTCCAGGGAACCACCATCAAGATGATTATTGCTCAGGCCATGTCTAAGCTGGTAAAGAATAATGTTGGATCCTTATATGGTCAAGTCTATGCTGTCACCATTCCTACCAGTGAAGACTAGCCAGCCATGGAAATACAGGAGTTGTTAACTGAATATCGAGATGTGTTTGAAGAGCCACATGGTTTGCCACCACACAGAAGCCATGACCACCCAATCAGGCTTGAGGATGGAGCTAAACCAGTCAACCTGAGACCTTTCACAGTCTCTTATTTACAAAAAGATGAAATTGAGAGAATCATCTCAGAAATGCTGCACTCAGGTATCATCAAGCTTAGCAACTCACCATTTGCATCACATATACTCCTTGTTAAGAAGAAGGATGGTAGTTGGAGGATGTGCATAGATTACAGGGAATTGAACAAGATGACCATCAAAGATAGGTACCACATCCCTATCATTGATGACTTGTTGGATGAGCTACAAGGAACTTCAGTTTTTTCTAAACTGGACCTCAGGAGTGGTTACCATCAAATTAGAGTGCTTGACAGTGACACTCATAAAACCACATTTAGAACTCATACAGGACACTATGAGTTCTTAGTCATGCCCTTTGGCTGGACTAATTCACCAGCCACCTTCCAAAGCTTGATGAATACCATATTCCAGCCCTATTTAAGGAAATTTGTATTGGTGTTTTTTGATGATATACTGGTGTACAGTAAGGGCATGCAGGCACACCTTCATCATATTCAGGTGGTGCTACAATTACTGAGAGAACATTCCCTATTTGCCAAAGAGAGCAAATGTACTTTTGGTCAGGGGCAAGTGGAGTATTTGGGCCATATTGTTAACCAGGGAGGTGTAGCAACTGATGTAAGGAAGGTTGAGGCAATGCTCAATTGGCCAACTCCTAAATCACTCAAGGATCTAAGGGGGTTCCTTGGACTCATAGGTTATTACATAAAGTTTGTTATGGGCTATGGAGTGATCAGCAAACCCCTTACCAGTCTACTCAAAAAAGATGCCTATTACTGGAGTGGAGAAGCTCAAAGTGCATTCACTACACTCAAACAAGCAATGGCTACAACCCCAGTCCTGGCACTACCAAACTTCACATTACCATTTGAAGTAGAGACAGATGCCTATGATATAGGCATTGGTGCAGTCCTCATGCAGCAGAGTAGGCCATTGGCATACATTAGCAAAGGCCTTGGAAGCAAGACCATGGCCCTCTCCACTTATGAGAAGGAGTTGCTGGCCTTGGTGCATGCAGTAACTAAGTGGAGTCCCTATTTGAGCCACGACCATTTCATTGTCAGGACTAACCACAGTAGCTTGAAGTTCCTGCTTGGACAGAGAGTCACTTCACTCCTTCAACAGAAACTCTTGTCCAAACTCCTAGGCTATGACTTCGAGGTGCACTACAAGAAAGGCACAGATAATGTAGTAGCTGATGCTCTATCAAGAATACCTCAACAGCCCCAAGAAGAATGCACTGCAGTCACAGTAGTGACTCCCTTGTGGCAACAAGAGCTGCAAGCAAGCCTTAAAAATGATGAGGAAGCTCAGAAGGCCATTCAAGAGCTGGTGCTAGAGCCAATGGCCACTTCCTACTATTTCTATCAAGGAGGGCTCTTGAAGTTCAAGGGCAAGGTATATGTGGGGAGCAATGGTTCCCTCAGGGAACAAATCTTGCAAGAAATGCACACTTCAGGTATTGGAGGCCACTCAGGAATCAACAACACCCACAGGAGAGTGAGTACGTTCTTCTATTGGCCCAGGCTAAAGCAACAAGTCACACACATGGTGAGTGAGTGTGATGCTTGTCAAAGGAACAAACATGAAAATCTTCCTTACCCAGGGTTACTCCAACCTTTGGAAATTCCAGAGCAAATGTGGACTCACATAACCATGGACTTTGTGGAAGGGCTCCCTAAGTCCAAAGGTCAAGATACTATACTGGTAGTGGTGGACATGCTTAGTAAGTATGCCCACTTTATCCACCTCTCACATCCTTTCACAGCAGAGGAAGTAGCTCAAAAGTTCTTGGATACTGTATTCAAGCTACATGGAATGCCTATTTCCATCACCAGTGATAAAGATAAGGTGTTTCTCTCATCATTTTGGTCCAAGCTCTTCAAATTGCTTGGTACTAAGCTAGCTTACAGCTCAGCATATCATCCTGAGACTGATGGCCAGACTGAGAGGGTGAATAAATGCCTAGAGAACTACCTGAGGTGCATGTGCAGTGATAGGCCTTATAGCTGGACCAAATGGTTGACCCTAGCTGAGCATTGGTATAACACTAGCCACCATGCAGCCATCAACATGACCCCATTTGAGGCTATGTATGGTTACAAGCCCAGGCCCCTTAACTTGGCCACACCAGAGACCACCAACATCACTAATTTGGATGCTTACCTCAAAGGCAGAAGTAAGGTTCTAACCTTACTGAAGGATAATCTTATCCAGGCACAAGCTCTGATGCAACAATATGCTAACTTGCATCGAACTGAGAGGAAATTTGAGGTTGGTGATTGGGTCTATCTGAGGTTGCAGCCCTATAGACAAACAACCTTGGCCTTGAGAAGAAATTTGAAGCTTTTTCCTAAATTCTTTGGCCCATACCAAATTATACAATGAATTGGGAAGGTTGCCTACAAGTTCCAGCTCCCTGATACAACTAAAGTGCATCTTATATTCCAAATCTCCCTCCTAAAGAAGAAAGTATGACACAGGGTCATAGTTGCTACAGCATTACCATATTTGGGGGCAGTGAAGGGCAGTTTTTGGTGGAGCCAATTGCAGTCCTTGATCGAAGAATTATCAAATGCCAAAATCAAGCTGTGGGACAGGTATTGGTCAAATGGTCCAATGCTAGCCAGGGAGAGGAAACCTGGGAGGATTGGGAGGTAATCAAGAGAAGGTTCCCTAATTTCGACCCTTAGGGACAAGGGTCAATTGAAGGGAGAGGAGATGTGACAGTCCCAGCTGAAGCTCAGGAAGAACCAGGTGAAGTTGCCAGGTCAGAGAGAACTCAGAGAGAAGCAGGAGTCACAGCAACTCCAGCTCGAGCTCCATTGAAGTTCAAGATCAGGAAGAAGACTGTGGCGCCACTGGAAACGACACCGCTTGGGGATGATATTCGCGCCAAAGGGAACGACGTCGCTTAGACCACTCAACCAATAAGTGGGATGACATCGTTTGGAATGAATAAACAGAGAGGGAAGATGACACCGTTTAGCTCTTCATCTGTTTGGAGTGAGACGACATCGTTTGGCCCAACATTCGAATTTACTGCTTGTTTTTATTTATGTTTGAATTCTTGTTACAGCTTCCCTTTAAATCAAGGAAGATCGAAGGAAAGGGACATGTATGAATTGATCAGAACTTTTCTTCTCTCTAAAGGAAATCTGTTCTCTTTTCTCTCTCTCAATTCTAGTTCATAATCCTTCTCTGTTTATGTAATCTTCCATTAATTCCTGTAATTGAGCTGAGAAACTCACAGCAATCTTCCATGGCAGTAGTGTCTCGAGCTCGATACGCTACACAAACACATTGTCACATTTCAAATCCCTGTGAACAATCGGCGGATCATGCATGTGTAAGTAATTTAGCCCCAGTAAAATCTGCCGCGCCCAGTTCCTGATAGCCTTCATATCAACACCCTTATGCTTCCTTCTATACTGCCTCAAACTCCCAGATGTAAATAACTTAGTAATCATATTAATAGACTTGTTCTCATCATCCACCCAAGAATCATAACACTTGGTGATGTTTTCATGCTTTAGTGACTTAACAAGGACTGCTTCTGACAGTAACTTATCAATAGCTTGCGACGATTGGAATAAGTCATCCTCTATAAGCGTCTGATTCCATGCAATCTCAGTTGCATAAACCTTATCAAAACCCTTGTACATAACTTTAAATGCTCCACTACCCAAGATTTCATTGTACCGGAGGTATCTACCGTTGGGTGAAATTTCCACTATACCCTCCTCATCGTGATCAAGTTCTTGTTTAGGTTTTTCAGGACTTTAGTTAGAATCCATAACAGATAGGAAAGAAAAAGAATGGTAGAGATTGAAACCCAAACCTGAGGTATCGGTGGGATTAAGGAAAACCCAGATCAAAGATTGCCTCAATAGCGATGAAAAAGTAATCAACTGTTGAGTATATGCCAGATTGAGGACCCAAGATTTTGCTCTCCAGTGAATTTGGAGCAAAGTTTCGGTTGGGGTTTACAAGAAAAACACCTTTTTAAAGTAATCTCACGTTATTGATTCGACAAAAGGTGAGGGGGAGAACGTAAAAGAAACCTTAAATCCCTAGCAATGGGGGTTGGTAGTTGGGATCCCAAGGGATTTATCCATGAAATTAGAACTGGAGTAGGATTTGACTGGCATTGACCACAATTTGTAATTATTAGATCCCATTTACCTCCAGTTTTGGTATATGTACCCCTAACTTGAATGAAAGTAATCGCCCTTTCATTAAATAAAAAAAAGGTTTTAGTTGTTTTAATATTTTGGTGCATCATTGAGATGATTTTCTTACCGTCCAAACTAAAATGAAAAAAAGAAAAAAAACATTTGTAGATTAAATAAGTATCTTTTGCTAAGTAAAGACGCAAACACAATTAGTGCAATATATCCTAAAAAAAATATGTCAAAAAAATCGACTGGGAAATCCACGGAACGAAGCGAGTAGTACTCAGTAATGGCAAAAGAGTGGTGCCTTAGAAGGCTCCACACCTATTGGAGACACCCACGGGCGATGATGCGAGGATCAAATCCCACATCTGTTAACAGACTCATTAATTAATAACTTGAGTTTTTAGATAAAGTTGAGTTGTGCCTCGCTTATTTAGCCCTTTCATTAAACTGGCTAGCGACCCACTCTTTGTCGGACTAACAAGTGGTATCATAGCCGGGAGAATGTACAAAAAAGAAAAACTATGAATGGATCATGGGATAAGTGGGAACATGTTGAAATAAATCACATCTAAGAAAGTTCAAATGTGAGGGCAGCCGACGTGTGACGATATGAAGATAAAATCTCACATCTGTTAAATACGAAAAGAAAAATATACATGAAGTCGACTCATCACTTAATAACTGAAGCTTTTCAGTCAATGTCGGCTTTCATTATATGTATTTAGGCTTTTCGCTATAAATTACTCATGACACATCATTTATCAAACTAACAACACAATTATTTCAAAAATCTGCAAAGCAAATTTTACTCAAATTATGATTTACTAGCTCAGAATCTCGTGCCAAGCACGGGATAGTTTATCAACAGTAACTTATTTTAGTAGTCTTAAAATGCATAGTAAAATATCTAGCACAATTTTATAATTTTATGGTTATTTCATCAAAGATAGTTACTTTAATTTTTGGCTTGATTTTTTTTTGTAATAAAATAAATTAACCCTTCTAGTCAAAATATCAATAAGCAATGTCTTTGTGCATATATGCTAATTCTGATTTGGTAACTATATAGATGAACAAAAATTAAAAGTTTAATTATTTAGTACACAAAAAAGAAAAAGTAATTCTGCTGATAAAAATATGCGGAGAACATATTGAAATCAATTGGCTATTGCATAAGATATTTTTATTATTTTCTAAGTATCTTTTAAAAATAATTTGTACTTTTGAATGGGTTGCTCATAACGTTAGTTATATATCAGTTTAATTTTGATAGAGAAAATTTTGGTCCATATATTTGTTTATAGCATGTTATAAAAGTTAATCAACACAATTAATTAAGTAAGGATGGCATGACATTTTTAGAAGCAGACAACAAAGTAATCAGTGCATGAAATAATTATATAAAGTTTAAAAAGTTTAACCAACATGGCTATATAGGATAGCTCAAAACCTCTAAGAAAATTGTTGAACAAAATTTAACCAACATTTCACAAAGTATACAATAACTATGCTTACTAAGTAAGAATTATCTTCAAATATAATAGGGTTTTCAATCTAAGTTTTAGTCTACATTCATAACAATATAACTAATATGTTTTTAGATTTTATATGCAATTTTATTCAGAATTATAAAAGTTAACATAAAATCATAAATGGTATATTGCTATTGTGTTTAGAATGTTTAATAGTTTAATTACTCACAATAAAAATACCATAAAAAATTGGTTCAAAACTTTTTCAACATAAAATTTATTGAATTTAAGAACTGCTCACATTATTAAGGTTTTAATTTACACTATTTTTTAATGTCTCGCATACAAAATATGCATATTATGGTAGTTTTACATTTAACAATGCAACTAAATAAGATACCATAAAACATTAGAGTAAGGAAATCATTGGCCAAAATTTTTAACCAACATATTTATCAGGTTAGATTCATATTTGAATTTACAGAAAACTTAAATATGAATTTGAAATAGTACCTACTTTTTCTTATTAAATTTCTTAAAAAAATTTGTTTTACAGGTTAATATTTCATGTTATGAGTTTTTTCGATACACAATAGTCAAATAAAGTCATAATATATTACTATATTGATTAGAAAATTTTGAATATTTCAAATTGCATACAGCTTATTATTTAAATGTCTACTATAAATTTCTAATACTTCATTTGTAACAGTTTCAAGTAACTTGTCAAAGTATATATTATTATTAAGTTTTTTTAGTGGCCCAATCTATAACATTTCAAAACCAAGTCTATTAGCCTGAAAAGTTAGGTTAAGAGTTCTTTATCTTTAGAATCACAAATGTCATAGTTCATTCTTATCTTTTAAATAGATCAATGTTTCAAGAAATCACCAACTTATTAAGACACGAACATGATATCCAGTAGAATATTTTTTCGGCTTATACACATTTAAAATTGTAGTCTTGATTAGATGGTTATGTAATTGTTGCAGAATATTTGCATATATATATATATATATATATATATATATATATATATATATATATATATATATATATATATATATATATATATATATATATGTTTGCTTTAATTCCTTTGAATTGTAAGTTTGAAGAACAATAAGTAGATTGTGTTACAGTGTTTCGCTAGATTTTTGCTTTCTTTAAGCCTTTTTTTACATCGTCAAATAGTACTGTAATACAATCTAGCTACTCATTATTCTGTCAACTTTCAGTTGAAAGGAACTAAAGCAAACATATGTGTATGCAAATATTATGCAAGAATTAATCGAATCAAGGTTTCAGTAGTCAAAATCAAAGCCTAATACGTAAATATATTTCTATAACATAGCTAGAATTTAAATGTTGTACAATTGATTTTCTAGATTTATTAAGTTTACAAATATCGCGATAATTATACCACGAATTTTTCAACATAAAATTGTAGTAAAGAGTGTGATTTATTTTCTAAGTCCTTATATACATGATATAACCAGTTTCGTGGTCGTGAGGTCTTATTTAAAAATGCTGACTTATAATTCATTTATTAAATCTATATATCACATTATTCATTTTCAACGATGACTTTCTTATGTATATTACGTATATATATATATATATATATATATGAATAATGATAGTACAATTAATTCAATTAGAATGTCATTTTTTTCTAAATCTAATATGTTATTTTCATTTATATGAATTTCTATATTCACATTAAAGAGGGTTTTAAGAATACAATAATCAAAATTAAGTCATATTAAGTTAGTATATTTGAGCTTTAAAATGTTTAGAATTAATTTTTAAGTTATACAACCCTCATTATTATTGAGAAATTAATCAAATTTAAAAATAAGGTACCTATCAAAATTCAAATCAATTGTTAGATCATTTTTTTGTGTCTCGTAAGTTGTTTAATCTTAATTATAACATTAATTTTTCTGCTAAATTGAACGTGTGTGTGTGTACATATATATATATATATATATATATATATATATATATATATATATTAGTATAATGATTAGGTTGAGTTTTAAAATAGTTAGAATCAGTTTTCAAATTACATAGGGCTTATAGAAAATCCTTATTACTCCTGTAAAATTAATTACATAAATAAGGTTCTTATCATAATTTAAATTAATTATTAGATCAATTTTTTATTATATATCTCATAAGTTTATATATATATATATATATGTGTGTGTGTGTGTGTGTGTGTGTGTGTAAATATATGAGTTAATATAATGATTATGTTGAGTTTTAAAATGATTAGAATTAATTTTCAAATCACATAGGGCTTACAAAAAACTCACATTACTCCTGCAAAATTAATTAAATATAAAAATAAGGATCCTATCAAAATTTAAATTAATTATTAGATCACGTTCTTATTCTAAATCTCATAAGTTATTTTTTTGGGTCTATGGATTTTAATTTTCATATTGGAAAATACTTTCAAGGACATAATTGTCAAAATGAAGTCTTAATAGATTAGAATATTAATTATATAGAGTTTTAGAATGATTAGAATTGGCTTTTAAATTAATTTTCTTCTAAATCAAAAATATTATTTTCATTTTTGATATATATATATATATATATATATATATATATATATATATATATATATATATATATATATATATGAGAGTAGTTATGAAGATACAATTGTGAATATTAAGTCCTAATAAGTTCGAATTAATTTTCAAATTACACAGGGCTTACAAAAACCGTCATTACTTCTGTAAAATTAATTAAATATAAAATAAGGATCTTATCAAAATTTAAATTAATTATTAGATCACGTTTTTATTCTATATCTCATAAATTATTTTTGGGTCTATGGATTTTAATATTCATATTAGAAAACACTTTCAAGGACATAATTGTCAAAATGAAGTCTTAATAGATTAGTATATTGATTAGATAGAGGGGTTTTTTTAGAATTATTAGAATTTATTTTAAATTATTTTTTCTTTTAAATAATAATATTTTTCATTTTTGATCTATATGTATTTTTATATTCATATCAAAGAGTAGTTTTGAAGAACAATAGTGAATATTAAGTCCTAATAAGTTAGTATAATGATAAGATTGAGTTTGAGAATGATTAGAATTGGTTTTTAAATTAATTTTTTTCCAAATTGAAAGTATTATTTTCGTTTTATATATATATATATATATATATATATATATATATATATATATATATATATATATATATATTTATATTCATATTAGAGAGTAGTTTTGATGATACAATAGTGAATATTAAGTCTTAATAAGTTAGTATAATGATAAGGTTGAGTTTAAGAATAATTAGAATTAGTTTTTAATTTTTAAGGATATAATTGTCAAAAAGAAATCTTAATAGATTACTACATTGATTAAGTAGAATTTTAGAATGATTAGAGTCAGTTTTTAAATTAAATAAGACTTACTAATATAAAAGATATTTAATCTTCAAATAAGAATATGATGATGTATCATATAAAGAGGCGATGACGTGTCGCGCAAAGAAGTTATCAATGTCTTTCTCGCTTCGCTTATTATATATTATATAGATTGGAGTAGTCTTCCTACAATCTTGCAGCAAAATGTAAAAAAAAAACTGTTGTTGAAAGTGTTTTATTTTCCTTGAAACACTCAAGCAATACTACTGGAGGCCGTTATCATATATGGTAAACTCATTTGGGATTGATTCTAGAAAGCAGATTTCAGCTTAAATCTTAATCAGTTTTTAAAATCAAATTTATTCTACTCTAAGTGAAATCAGTTCGTTGTTTGTCAAAAGTTATTATAAAATAGCTTAAAGATACAAAAATTGTTTGGATAAAAAGTGCTCAAATCAAGTTAACTATGACAAAATGAGCATTGAGGACATTTAATAAATAAATTTATAATATCCATTTAGAAAGGTAATATTAACATAACTTTTATTTGTATGATATACAAATACTTTATCGAAAAGCTATTTTCACCCACATATAAAAGTTGTTTTTTTTAATTTTAAATTAAAAACACTTGAAATCTCACATTAGTGCTTATAGTTCAATAATTTTTTCAAATTAGTTAAACGGTATGGTATCTCGTTTTGTGATAAATATGAGGACATAATGGTAAATTAAAAGATCAAACCTGATTATGAAAAAAGTAATTATTTCATAATCCTCACTCTCTAGAATTATGGATTTAATCAGTTTTTAACTTTTTGAGACAGATTAAAACTCTTAATTTTTCTTGCCAAATACCTATACCTTATTTAATCTAGATTAAATCAAGTTTGACAATCCAAAAATCAGTCACAAACATTCTCGGAACGAGAATCTCACTACTGTTATCCCAAGTGCAGATTTTTGACAATTTCTCCTACTTGGGGTTTTTTTAACAAAAATGGTTGCAGCAAACCTTTCTCTACCTCCTTTTTCCATCATTTATTTGAAATATTTAATAGCCACAAACAATCAATTCCATCACTTCTGTTCCAATCTAACGGCGCTTATTGCTCTATCATACATAGGTAGATTTCTGATATAACAAACCCCAAAGATAAGATCACTGTCGTATAATGCCAATCTTAAACGAGATTTAAACTTACCCAAGGAAAAGATTGAAAGGCAGGATCCGTTATATAGCCCAACAAAGTTAGATTTTCTAGGCAAGGAAAGATGGGAAAGGCTTCGTTTCACTTCATTTTGCTAATGCTCATGATCGTTGCATGTGGTTACTATCTAGACTAATTTTTTGTTTTTTTTAGAACAACAGCCCTTTGTTTTATGAATGCTGGCGTGTTGAGTAATGCAAAAACTGCTGAATTTATGGCAGGTGTTTTGGTAAAAGCAGGAGCAGAGAAACTGCTTCCACCTCGGTGCAACGAAGATGCCGACTGCTTAACTGTATGCAATCCTTGCAAGTTCTGTCTCTGCTACAACAGTTGGTGCCTTCGTGGTTGTGGCGAGCAAAAGCAAGCTTTTGAAGCCATCATTGGGTAGTAATTTATTTTGTTTTTGCTTTGTGTTGAGTCCTATGAATAAGGGGCGAAGGTGGCTCCGCGGGTAGTAAGGTTTACTCAAAAATTTTAATGACTCACATCTGTAACCCTATCTAGCTAGTTTTCCTTTTCATGCAAACTTCAAGCACTGCCATTAATCGAGTTTCTGTGAGAGTAAATGTGAACTGAAAGTTGTTTTTGATCTATTTGAGCTATCAATACATGACTAATGGGAAATACTGATTGAATTAAATTGTGTCAAATGTGCTAAATTGTTGCACCAACATGATCCAGGAGATTGTACGGTATAATCAATTAATGCACTTGTGGGCATATGCGGTGCATGAACCCAGTTTATGTACCGGTACCTATGCATCAAGTCATGATCCAACACGAAATGCTAAAAGTTTTTTTATTATTGCTCAAAACCTGAATCATGATAATGGTCAAGATGCTAAGGAACGGGTTAGTAGAAAACTTCCTGATGTATGTCTTTTGGTGCAACATTATCTGAAGATGAATACTTAGTCAAAATTTCCCTTCGCAACACTTAGCTGTGGAGCTCGGGCTCATGTTGTTTATGTAAACAGTGCGGCGAGGCTGAACATGAGTAGCCAATTTGTGAGTTATGAGATGAGACAAGAGAAAGAAAAGAAAAGAAAAGAAAGGAAGGGAAGAAAAGATATATAAGAGAAAGGACGAGAAGGGAATTTTTTTTTTCGTTGTGTATGTGAGTTTTTTTAGAGAAAAGGAAAAATGATTCCTTTCCTTTATTTGTGAGTTCCGCAAAATAGAAAAGAAAAGACATCCAGTTATACAAATACTATGATGTATGATCCTAAAAAAAGTACATAATTTTGACAGGGAAATAAGTTGGTCATCATTCACAGTTCATACCAGTCTTAGGTCACTGGTTATTGTCACCGTTGAAAAGACAAAAACTAACCATGAGTTGACTACTAACATCTCAACGTCCAAATCTATTTGATGTCATACCAAAAATAAAGCAATCAATTATGAGTCAACTCTAACATCTAAAGCAATCATCTCTTTGTAAGTAACATGGTAAGTTCTTGTAAGAAATTTTAAAACCTAAAAGTCATTAAAAATTTAGGTAGTGTTTGAAATCACTTCCAGTTTTGATTTTCTGTTTCCAAAAAAAAAATCAAAACCAGTTTAGTTTTTATTTTTTACAAAAACAAATGGGTGTTTGATTACTTAGTTTTTATTTTGAGTTTTTTTCTTTGGTGGTGGTTTGCTGTGATGATGGTGGGTCGTGACGGTGGCTGGCGGTGGTGGCCGGCCAGCGACGATGGTTACCGGTCGCCAGAGGAGGCTATCAGTGGCCAGCAGCAGGCGGTGGGCGGTAGCTGCCGGCAGTGGGAGGTTGGTGGTGGTGGTCTCAAAATAAAAATCCAAAACTCCTAAATGGGAGTTTTAAAAAACAACCATATTTTAAAACTGATTTTCAAAACTGAAAAAAAAAAAGAAATTGAAAACAGTATGCCAAACGCATTTTTTTCCCAGTTTACAAAACTGGAGAAAAAAACAGAAGACGGAAAGGTTACCAAACATACCTTAGTTTTCATTATCTCAAGGGTAATATGGGTATTATAACATATTACTTATGAGAGCTTCCTTTCTCTCCTTTTCTTCCTAATTTTGGAAGGAAAGGTTTGGAGACAAAAGAAGCTCAAACTTTCCTCCCTATTCTCTTCTTTTCTCTCCTTACTAAAAATAACAAACTAGAGAAAGAGAGGAAAGAAGTCACTTTCCTTTTTTTTCCCTCTCCTTTCTCTTTTAAAAAAGACTCGCAAATGGGCTAAAGATGTTTGATTGGATATAGGCTGAACAACATTCTTGTGAGCTTAATAAGCCTCAACACTCATGAGTCAATCCATTGTCAAACCAAGCCCGTCAATATTCAGAGTTCCCGCATGCCACAAAGCCCAGCAAGCCGTGCCTAGGTTATTTCAAGTCTGATTGGGATTGATTAGCTTAAAAACTCGATTGGAGCGATTCAAAGTTGAGCTTGCGTCGAACCCGTAGCTCGCCTTGAATTTTAACCCCAGTTTGGTCCCAAAAGCTAAAGCTAACTTGTAGTGGCGTTTATATAGGATGCCTTGTTGGTGAGAAAATATTTTGTGGTTGTCTAACCTTCATAGCATTATCACATGTGTTGTTAGACTATCAATACAAAGTGCAAAGTTGACAATCTTGTAAAATGGTGGAGCGGCTATTTTAAATTACTATTAATCATGGTTTACATCTATACTACTTATAATGAGAACACAACTTTGGTATAATACCCTTTTGGTGTTACATTAATAGTGATTCTCGCGCTGACACGTGTCCATTTTAAGGATAAAAAAGTAAAATACTACTCTGCACAAACTATCGGTTACAGATAAAAATATCCACTCTCTCCACTTCATGTCCTTAAAGACGTTGGCCACCTATCTTCCTCCCTCTACTCCATTATTTCTCTTCTCTTCACTATATTTCTCCAGTCTGCCACCTCCATTTGTAGACCTGGCAAACGGGTATACCCGTCGGATACGGGTAAAAATGGGTCGGGTATAATTTACCTTATTTTCCGTTTATGATTTTTGAGAACCCGTACCCTACCTTTGCGGGTAGGGTATTACCCGGGCGTAAATCACCATTTTTTCTAATTAATTTTTTTTAATAAACATATTTTAAATACCTACTAATTAGATTTTGACATATTTTTCATTCTTTCTTCATCAATTCATTACACAACAATCTGAACATCTTTCAATCCACAAAAAAAATCTGAACATCTTTCAAACGGAAAAAAAAAAAAACTGAACATCACCATCATCAAGATCCACCGACTGAAAGATCCACCCAACAGACAACAATCACAAGGCAACTTTACATCTTTCAAACGAAAAAAAAAACTGAACATCAACACGACCATCATCAAGATCCACTGACTGAAAGATCTACCCAATAATCACAAGGCAACGGAGTGACCGTTAGGTCACAACTGGGCGACAGATCTGTGGCGATGAATGACAGATCGGCGGCGAATGGGCAACGGATCAATGGCGATAGGGCGACGGGGTGACCATTGGGGGCGACGGCGCAACAGATCGGAGGCCACGATGTGACGGCGCGACGGGGTGACTTGTGGTAGATCTTAGAGTGACTGAATGACGTGATAAGAGGAAGGAGGCTCGCACAGGCACACACCATCAACACAATTTTGTAAAGGGCAATTAGGTGGACATATTGCTGCAATCACCAACGGTGTTGCAAACCTTAAATGACTTGTCACCAGTAATTGCCTCGGCAGCGTAGGCGTTCTTGATGCATCTGTAGAAACCATTGGCATATGATATAACTCAAATAACTCCCAATAATTGGGGAATACCCGGCAATCCCAGTCAAACTGGAAGATCAATGATTATCTTATTAGGGATTGTGACGTGATCCTCGAGGATTCTAACGCGATCCTAACACATCTGGCCCACGACCTAATCCTACTAGAAGTATTTTCCTACAGCTATATAAAGGGGTCTACCCTTTCAGGTATGAGACAATTACACAATTCATGCCTTTTTTAGAGTTATTATTCTGTAGCTGCGCTCTGACTTAGGCATCAGAGAGTTCTTCACTGGGAACCCCGTCAGGCGGTCACTCATTTTCTGTCTTGCAAGTCATCGGTCCAGACTCGGGTTTCAGAATTTGAGCGGAGCATATTTTTAGCATTAACAGATTGGCTCCATCTGTGGGACCCGCCAGCCTAGCCGTTTGACCTCTAGAAAATTCAAGAGTTTATCCCAAATTGCCTACGACAGTGTGTCGGGACCACCGACGGAACTACTGCCGCCACAAATTTCCAGATGGAATTATCGTCATAGTCGCAAAAATACAAACGCATTATTCGAAGAAAATTCAGAACCAGCAAAGTGCCACCGAGCAACCGACGGTACCACCACGGATTCCAAGGACAGCCTCCAGAAGGCCAACGTCCATCCCCTGCTAGAGTCAACGGCGCCACAATCGGCCTCACAGCAGCCACAAGTCAGCAATCCGTTCACAGGAAAAAAATCAACATGGAAGAAGTCGCCACAACGCCGCTCTGCCCTCATGGGAAAAACCCTACACAGCAGCGGTGCCACAGACTTCAACAGCACCTACGTAAGTAGGCCCGTGCTTGCGCAATCACGACACTACCGGAGTCGTCACCTACAGAGTCGTGGGCACCATGAACCGCCGACCACCGTCGCGAAGCTGCTGGAGCATTAATAGCAACCAAACAACAACTCAACCAAAAAAAAGGGAGGGTGAAGAAGGAGGAACTCCATCGCCAATTGGAGCAGACTACCGCCAGTTCCACACCGGTTGAACGGTGCACTGTCGCAACCGCCAGCGCCAGGCGGTGCCATCACCACCAACATCACCGTCACGAGGAGCTCTGTGCAGATCTGCGCCAGCCATCATAACTCCAGATCTGCGGCCACCAACAGCCGCCGTGGCGCAAGTGTTCACAACCTCCAGATATGCGGCACCGTCACCATGTCGTCACCCACAGCCTTCACTGCCACAAATAGGACCCGTGCAACCGCCGCCACCAGCATCAGGAGGCCCCATCACCGTCACTGCCACGGCCGGTCCTCCGGGAAACACCGATGACGCAACATCGCCACAGCCTCACTTCAGATTTGTTCAATACCACCACGGCCATCCTTGCTCCGGATCTACACCACCGCGGCGACTGGAAAAACACGGTCGACATCGCGCCGTAGCCATTGTGGAGAAGCATCACCGTCGGAGCCATCATCGGTGGTCACTACGACATCCCCCGACAGCCATCTTCACCGACGCCATCACCGTCGTCGAGTCTGTCACGTGCCACGACGAGCCACCTTGCCAAAATTGCCCCACCGCAGCACCACCAAATAGAAGGCCTTCGCTGCAATTAATGACCCCAAGGAAGATGTGCCCTGATTTGGATCCACCGGCGGTGACCAGTGCCAAATCGTCAGTGGAGGATGACCGTAGGTGCGTCAATACCGTGGCTGTTCCATTTTGCAAAGGCGGAAGGCCCAGGTGTATCCTTTTCTTTTTAAAGAATTGCACTTTTACCCCCATGAAAAAGCATGCTTATGTTTTACACCCACATGGGTCTTTAAAAATTCCACATATGCCACAGTATTAAAAGCATCAGATTTTTTTATTTATGAGAAGATGCTTATTTATATTTAAGACACTAACGGTCTTATTTACTCGGCACGGGCCACGCGCTTTTTAAAGCATGAAAATTCCACCCCATGCAAGTGGATGTGTATGTTCGACTCGCAGGGTCTTATTTATTTGGTATATGCAAGGTAGTCTTTAAAGCATTAAGCTTTTTAGAACGCATATTTCCATTAATGGCCTAGGCCCGCAGGGTCTCAATTAATTAATGTATGTTGCATATTATTTAAATGCACGCACATTTAGTTGCGTGGCATGTCACTAAAGAATTAAGAGACCATGATTTTAAGCGCTAGCAAGCTTCCCAAAAGTCTGCTTTTAGTGCACTTTCATTACCTAGACTTCTTTAATTTTTTGTTTAGTATTATGCAGTTGCGTCTATTGGCGTGAGCGCATTACATGTCAAAGCTTCCGATTGATATGACATTTTAAGCTCACCTACGACATGCAGTGCAACACACCCCTGTCTGCTAACCGACAAAACCCTAATAGGGCCGCGGTGACTAAAACACCGCTATTAATATTGTGTTAAAAACATAGTTGCATTTTTATATGCTTTATTGCTTCAGAGGCTGTTTTTCAGTCACATACTTTTATTTCTTGCAAGGTTTAAACTACGCCTGCGAGTATTAACAGTGACATATAAATCGCTTTATAAAGCGAGGAACAAATTCACTGCACCCTGCGACTAAAAGTCACGCCTAGGGTTTCTGCTGCAGCTTCTTGCTGACTCGGCATTTCTTATTATCTCGAGATGTTCGGTCACACAGTGACGTCGATCATGAATCAGAGAATATCGTCAGCCTTTGCTAATAAGCATCACTAATATGCCGGTATAACTGCAAGCTCAAGCTCATGCGACCAGCAAACTGAATCTAGTTGCTTCTCAGCATATTGATAAACTGCGACGGACTCCTCGCGTCCTCTAAGCTCTATATGCTCATCTAGTCAAGCAGGCAGATTACGGTCTTCTATATTGCTCGTACAAGTCTTCTTGTGATCGGGCCCTATATACGCCTTCTCAAAGGCCGGGGGGCTTTATATTTTATGAGATCATTCCTACACAGGCATAATGCCTTATGTCTTATCAGACAGAAAGGTTCGTCACAGCGACCATATTGCGGGCTCCATGACCCGTGGCTTCTTATTTAGCACCGCGGCAACAAGGACGAGAAACTCTCGAGGGCGTATACTATGAGAATTCTTAAATTCCGTCAAACCCTTGAGGGTAATTACATGAGCTTCGGCTCCATCCGCCCCCGAGGGCCTGTACGACTAGAATTCTTAAATTCTGTCAAACCCTCGAGGGTTATTGCATGAGCTCCATCTCCATCCGCCCCTGAGGGCGTGTATGACGAGAATTCTTAAATTCCGTCAAACCCTCGAGTGTAATTGCATGAGCTCAGCTCCGTCCGCCCCCTAGGGCATGTATAACGTGAATTCTTAAATTTTGTCAAACCCTCAAGGGTAGTTGCATGAGCTCCGCTCTCTATCTGCCCCCGAGGGCGCGTACAACGAGAACTCTTAAGTTCTGTCAAACCCCCGAGGGTATCTACATGAGCTCCGCGCTCCATCAGCCCTTAAGGGTGCTTACCGGAACTATACGTTCCACTAGCCCCCTAGGGCGGTCCCTCGAGGGATGAACACCCCTAAGGGTGACAGGATAGAGCTTGAGCTTTATCCGAACGGTTTAGCTACAGTTCTAACCAGTGAAATGGCAAAGGACTATGGGACTTAATCCCCCCACCATTCTTTGTCAATTTAAAACCCAGCCAAGCGTGAGTGCGGGACTTCTTTGCCAGCTCTTAGCTGATGATAAGAGTTCGTGACAAAGTAAAATGGCAGCATGTGGTCGGCTCGAGCTAAAGAACACACACTTGCACAAAATGAACACCCTCCAAAGGAGAGGTGACCCCTCGAGGGGACATTCAAACACTTAGCATATGCAATAACTTGCATGCACAGCTTTGTGTCCTCTCTCGAGAGAGGCTACCATGGGGCACAGCCGCTAAAGGATCTCAGGATCTCGAGATCCCATGATTCATCTTTCTAAAGATGATTCCAAATAGCCTATTCAGGCAACATTCTAAGACTTAGCTCTTGAGAGCTAGGGTTCTAGCGCCCTATTTGGGCAAAGTTCTAAGGCTTATGCTCCCGCTTAGGTCGGAGCACATGGAAGAGAGAAATATTGTTACCCCTACAAGTGGATGAGAATCACTTACAAATCTTACGCATGTCTTGAGACACCAGGTATAAACTTCCTTAGCCAAATATTTTAGCTAAGGAAGTGCACTACAAGAAAAATAGCTTTTCCCTACGGATTTTTAGCGACGGATTGCAATCCGTCGCTAAAAGTCACTTTTACTGACGGATTTGTCCGTCGGTAAAAGTCCGTCGCTAAAAACTTACTTTTAGCGATGGATTTGTCCATCGGTAACAGTCTGTCGCTAAAGACTTTTACCGACGGGTTATTACTGACAGAAAAATCCGTCGCTAAATATATTTTTCGTATTATCTCATTTTCTTTTGAATTTTATTTTAAAAATAATTTTTATATTTTACTATAAATTAAGCAAACCCTAATTTGCTCTTATTTCATTCCCCGCCGCTCTTCTCTTTCTTTCCTCCCCACCGTATGCCCCTCGATCTCCCTCTCCCTCACTCACACAGCCGACCGTCGGCCACCATCCGCTCTGCCGCCTTTCCTATTCCTTGGTCGCCTCTCCTGGGACCCACCCTCGCTATTGCTGCCGCCTATATGATTTCGAATAATGGTGAGTGCAACACCGGCAGTGAAGCGCAAGTCGGCCAAGACCTACGCCGAGCTTGCTCAAGAGACTGGCCTCACAAATGTGTACGTGGCCCAAATCTTGAAAGGCCAGGCCCTGCTCAGCCCTGAGGCCGCCCGTATGCTGCGAGCATTGCCCAGGTTGCCTGAGTGCCCGGTCCTTGAGATGATGGAGCCACCTAGGAGGTCGTATGACCCCCTTTTGATCCAAGATCCTGCCATTTACAGGTAACCCAGTGACACTTTCTATGAATTTTCTTGAAATTCTCATCTGGGTAGTTTTTGTTTCTTATGCATATGCTTTTTAGTTATACTTGTGTAGTATGGTTTGACGAGTAATGTTATGTACCAAAATTGAGCATATGGTAGGCTGTAAATCAGGTCTTCTACAAGATATGGACTCCCAGTGTTTATAAATGAATGAACTTTAATGTGTCAAATCACTGGAAAGTCAATATGTGGGATAAAAATATTGGAAGAGTAGCACTAAGCCTGGTTCAGGTGGTATAATTTTGTGGTTGACTATAAAATTGGGACTTGCTCTTGGTATCGGAAAACTTGGCTATTAATTGAGATGATACCAATCATTGGCTATTGCTCTTGATTATTAGAATTTTATTTGATTTTGAAGTAGCAGAATTGTTATTTCTTATTTAACACACTAGTATTACAAGTTTTGTATATTTTAGTGCACAAATTGAGTATGTAGATCTCATCTACATTTGCAATAGAATCTCTAGCACCTTCTAATTTTTTATGAACTCTGCTTTGTCTTAGGCGGCATTCTGTCTATGCATATGTTGCACTCCTTTTGCTTTGACTTATTTTAATGCATGTTTGGGGTTGTGCAACACATACACACAATGTATATTTTATTATGTGTACAACTTGTCCACTACCCCTAATTTCTGGTACCCACTCTCTTTTCACGTTTCTAACCTATTTGGTTTCCAATTGCAAAAGAGCTTCTTCACTGTCCTAACTCATTGAGGTGTGATGTGTTTTAGGTCGTTTCAATTATGAACATTCATTTCGTTGCAAAACGTTACTGATGCAAGTCTGTCATCCATACGTGATGGTCTAAGGACGTAGTTTCACTCATTGACTACTAGTATAGTGACTTTCTGTGTATTATAATGGTTTTCAAAGAAGTTATGGTACCATTTTGTCGCATTAATACTCTACAATTTTTGTTTCCTTCCATTAGAAGTGAATTGGGGTTTACCATTTCCAAGATGTTCAAGTTAACAATGTCAAAAGGGAAAACTACATCGTTATTAGCAACCATCGTAACGCCGTTTTGCAAGATATCCATGTTTGCTGCAAATGATTCAATATATTCTTGATAGTTTTGTCTACATGTCTATGTTTATGGCTCACTTTCTACTTTATACAGTATTACACATTTATTAATTATTTACTTTTCCTTCATAACCTTTCTCTATTGCGTTCATGCAATTTAGTGGGTAATGTACTTGTTTTTTCAGGTGTGCCTATCTTGGGAGTATTTTGCACGCCTTAAAGCAAGGTTTTTTGTTTATATTTTTTCCTTTCGATAAAACTTGTAATTTTGCTTTGGGATTATGTACGATGTGATCTATTATATTTAGCAAAAGTTAGTATTAAGTATTAATTGATGGTGAATTACTTAAATCTTATTTGTATGACTTTTAATTTGGTAAAGAATGAATGTTCGTTTAAATGGACTGGTTGAGTAAGGTTAATTATTGATGGATCAGTTAATTTAATTGTTCGTGTGAATTGAATTACAGGAAACAAGTTTAGAGTTTTAAAACATAAAAAAATTGAAAAACAGCCTTTTTAATTTTTTGCGGATAGATTTTTAGCGACAAAATTACGTTGCCATAAGTATTTTAAACAAATTAATGATAATTTTTAGCGACAAAAATATGCAGCAAAAGGTTTTAAATTTTAGCGATGGATTTTTCGTCGCTAAAAGGTCTCCTCTTTTAAGCACAAATAGAGACAGACTTTCATGAAATTTTTAGCAACGGAATTTCTGTCGCTAAAAAGTCCCTTTGTACATATTATTTGCAAAATTACAAAATTGGAAAATAATAAAAAATACCTTTACCGAAGGAATATTCCGTCGGTAAAAATGTTTATTTTCGTCGGTAAAAAATAATTTTTACCACGGATCATCAATTTTCGTCACTAATCTTTTAGCAAAGGGCCTTTTACCCAACGGACTTTTAGCGACGGACAGTCCGTCGCTAAAAGCTTTACTGACGGAAAAAAGACTTTTAGCGACGAATTTTTCCGTCGCTAAAGTCCTTTTTCTTGTGGTGGTGGGGGGCTTATGATATAACTCAAATATAACTCCCAATAATTGGAGAATACCCGACAATCCTAGTCATACTGGGAGATCAATGATTATCTTATTAGGGATTGTGACGTGATCCTCGAGGATCCTAACGCGATCCTAACACATCTGGCCCACGACTCAGTCCTACTAGGAGTCTTCTCCTACAGCTATATAAAGGGGTCTACCCCTCTAGGTATGGGACAATTACACAATTCATGCCTTTTCAGAGTTATTATTCTGTAGTTGCGCTCTGACTTAGGCATCGGAGAGTTTTTCTTCGGGAATCTCACCCAGCGGTCACTCGTTTTCTGTCTTGCAGGTCATCGGTCCAGGCTCGGGTTTCGAAATTTGCGTGGAGCACAGACATCTCTCTAGTCGTCCTTGTTTTTGCATGGCTGGGGTTGGACACTGCTGTATCCCCATACTTTCGAGAATGGTGAACCTGTCAAATATTTTCATTAGCCACCTTTATGTTCAATTCTCATGCAAGAATTACATAGTACGTGAACTTTTTGTGGCGAATAAAGCTTTGGAGATGATGCAACTGTTTGCCTCCTCGTCTAGTTGTTTTACAAACACTGGGCAGCAGCATTTCAAAATGTTTGTTTTACTACCAAAATATTGCCACTGATGTGCTGGAAAGATAACGAAAGTATCCAGCACAGATTAGCGACAAAATCTTAAACCAAAGAGGGATGGATATCTCTTTTTCCTTTTCTGGACTATGGAAGTCTACCCTGTGAGAGAGATAGAGGGAGAAATAAACATACAAGATAATTGAAGCAGCATCGTGGCCAAGAAAACCAGCATAAAGAAAGCCTTCTCCATTTGTTTCGGGTGATAATGGTTGCTAATCAGCGAAACCCGCATATAGAGCTCTGGAGCTCCTTGAAGAGAGGCTTAGAGGAGCATTTACAGTGGGTAAGGGCGTAACACATGCCAGATTCAAGATTCACAAATCTCTTATGGATACAATTCGAAACCCCAATTTTTTTTTTTAAAATTATGTTTCATATGGAAGGTGATTAAACTCCACATTAGCAAAAATATAGTAAGCTCTTAATTGGAATGATACTCGCATTTATTATATGACTTGCTTGGATTATTTGTTAATAGGCAGATCATTTGCTAAACTACTCCTTTGCTTTGACAACTTTAGCTGTAAAAGGAACAATCCATCGTTAAAGCGACAATCATTAGATGCTGGCATACTTATAGCGAGATTTGTCGCTACAGCTGAGGGACCTGATTTGTGGGTTTAATATGCACCATATTGGGCTTTTTGAGTAGAGACAACCCACCTTATTAGTTGCAACAAATTAAAGGTCCCACATTGATCTTATTAATATTTATACTGTTGCAAAAATAATGAAAAAGAATGTTCTTTATATAGATAAAAGATTTAGCAAACCTTGCAAATCTTAATGCCATAATGCCTTTAGAATATTCAATAGATAGGACCAATCAATTCTAATTCAAAAAATTAAACACTTTTTCATCGAATTTATGTAAAGATCTTTCCTTCGAGGCCCCGCCGGAAAGGATACAAATTGATTAATCCCAACTGATAGAGGATAGGTTTCCCAAAGGCCATCCTTTTTTCTTTCCTTCTGCATTTCGCGTTGCTCATCAAATTAGGCGAGTTTTAATCACTTCAACTAGGCTAAAGACATATATAGATAGCACAATTATTGGAATCATTATCCTCAGTAATCCAAGAGTATTGAGTTTGTTTTCTCGATTGCTTCTGACCCCTGTAATGTATAGCATAAGTAAGAAGTTTGTTTCCCTTGAAACACTCAGGCACGCTGCATTGGAGCGTGGTCTCGCATGAGAGATATGAAAGGTTATAAGATGCGGTGGGTGTGCCAACTCATAATTTAAACCGTCTGGCATATGGGGGAAATGCCTAATCTGACTTCTTCAAACGATCGATGAGGATTTGAGAATATCTTGAGAGTTCTTTTTGTCCGTTGCTTTAGAAATTTTAAGTGCTATTTTAAGTCATATACTCCTACCTAATATAATCCTACTTCTAATCCAGCCAAGCATAAATAATACAAATGAATGTAAGCAGTTTACCTGTATCTGGAGTTGAGTGGTAGAGTGGAAATGATAACACCTTGAACGTACGAACGCTTGATTCAGAGATCAAATACATTTTGGGGACTGTTTGGACAAGACAAACAGCTGGCCTGATGTTCTACCATAACCCAAGATAAACTTGTTTACTTAAGGTAAATGAAGGTGTAGTGAGCTATTAGTCTGTATGTGGTTCTGAAGAGGATTAATTTAGATAACATCTATTGCTCGTATAGCCTAATTGTAATCATTTGACATCTAGTCGATCAAACCAGAAATCGCTATGTGTTTTGGGCTTGCCTGCATTAGTTAGTCTGTTTTCGCCAAGTCCCCGGGACGATCCAATATGGAGCTGCCACATGTATAGGAGTTCCTGTTTCACCATTCTGCATGCTAATTCTTGAGTGAACCAACCTTACCAAGTGCCATGACTGGATGTGACCTTGTTTTGCTTCTCGACTAAGTTTCCATCCGACCCTTGTCACGTTTTTTGCAACTTCTATCTGGACAACACATAGCATAGTAAAAACTTAGGCCTTGTGTGAGGGGTCATATGTCACTTTCGTGCCTAAAACTTGCCGTATAGCGTTTAGTCATTATTGTCTCTGATTTGAGGTGTGAATTGACGGTCACCCACTCTCCCCACTTATATTAGAGTAAATAGGCTTTAAGTGAAGACTAGTCCTCGGGTCGATTACTCAACATTAATGACTTGGCACGATAGAAGACTTCCAATGAATCAGCAATGCCTCGACCGATAGGTAGCAGTTTTTTGGTATGAACACAGTTATCATTGTTTCGGTCCAAATTCTCACTAGTTGATCTTTACGGTGCTTACTCTAATTGATACAGGTTAATATTTTATTCCAATAAATTGATGAAACAGAGCCGGTCCAATAGACGACAATAGCTATTTGAGGAATGGGCCATATCGGGTCATCTCTCAATTGGAGTGATCGTGTGATTATTAGTCTAGGATATCTTTTAAACCGTAAGTATTCTTTTGGGAGCGGTATATGCTAATGAAACCTTTGGGGGTCTACTGAAATTAGGATCCAAAGGGAATGTCGGCATTTATTACTTCGATCATATTCATAACTTACTTAAATAGAAGCTACAACCTGAATGTTAGTCTCAGGCCACTTGGACACTAATTGGCGCATAGCAGATCTCTAAGATGTATGTGATATGCAAAAGTACTCGTAGGCATCCTATTTTGTGGCCAAGTTGCTTCTTAATTAGTTGTATCAGCAAACTCGTTAGTTTGTCACACAAATATAATGCTACTTCAGTTAATACACCCTTGTGTCTTTGAACCAGGCCCTGCAAATCCGTTGGTGTTTCTGATCCTCCTAGTCTGTCAGTTTGGTGAATTTGACGTTCTTCTAAGTTTCAATTCTATGTACCTTATTTGCTTCTCATATTGATGGACTAAATTCGCTGTAAATCTTGGAGCATATGACGGTATTTCCATGTCACCTAAAACCTCATGGAGTTTGATTTTGAACTTACAATGTAGTATGCTTCTAAACTTGCAATTTAGGACCTCTGGAGGTGAAGGCATATTTGTCCATGTGAACAAGATCCCTCTTCTCAGCCTTGCAAGTTCCTTAAAAAACTTTGCAATGAACGACTGAAGAATGTATTAATCGATACCTCCTTCAAGTTTTCGATTGTTATGAATAAGGAAATTAAACAAGCTGCGGTTGCCAGGAATCCAGGAGTCTCCAAAACAACCTTCTCGCCATAGTAAATTAGGAGGTTTGTACTGAAATCTCTTGGCACCACAAAAGTTCAAAGGCTTGCCCGTTTGCATTTCAGATGTAAGTAACCTTTAATCTTGCTTGAAGTTACGGACTTATGTACATCAGTAGAATAGTGAAGCCTCCCCTAGGGAAGTGCCAAATGTTACCGATAACCTAACTCAAATAGTGCTTAAACATACTATGTCTCTCCTAATTGTGTATCGATGATAATTGAAGACCAAAAGAAAGTCCGGATAGATGATGTGCTAAGATAATTTCACCATCATGTACAAAAGTACGTTTAATGGTACGTTGTCCATATAAAATCCCTCAACTGCACTGAAAATGGAAACTCGCAAGCTGAAAATATTCTTTGTGAGGGAGAAAACTTGGACCCTGACTTCTTTCTGCCTCCATTGCAATCTCTATTTTTCTCTGTGTCAATGGCGGTTAACAGCAAGTTATGCAACATTGTTGGCCACGTTTCGATGTTAATATAGGAGAGATTATGGACATGTTCAGCACATGGGTTCTTCCAATGCGGATCGTTGTTGTCCATTTGCTATCACTTGGCTTGCTCCCAAATCATATATGCATTACTCTAATCCTATTTCTTGAATTCTTGCAATTCTAAAATAAAGTTAAATTCGGTATTTCTATTTGTTGGCTCGTGTTAGAAAAAATCTACTAAAATGAGAATTTCTAATTAGCCTTCTTAAGTATGCTACAAAGTACCGAGGACTTTAGAGCTTGATTCGTGGTATTGACCAATTAGTCAATACACATAATAAGAAACCAGTTGTCGCTTTTCCTCTCTCACTCTTACTCCTTTCAAAATATTCCATTTGCCAACGCAGACAAATTATATATACATATATCAAAGCGTCTTGCTTCAGTCTTTTCTTTGTCATACTTAGTGGGAAGGAGAGGGAGAAGGGAGGGGACGCTGGCGGTGCGCTTGCCATTGGCACTTTTGGTCTTACAACGTGAAATACTTGGTGCTATTCCAAGTTGTTCAGCCCATAACTGCACTATTCCACTCAGTACTCGTGTTACCCAAGAAATAGTACAATATATGAACAACTTATCATTTGATAGCTAGTCTTCCTTCAATCTTGCGTGTATCTAAAACCAAGATGGAGTATCATCACATTACTTTGCATGTAAACTCCAATGGAGGGATCAGTATTAATCCAACAAGAGAAGAAAGAAACACAGCAAACAGGACAAACAAAACTTTCGCAAATGGATACTTTTTACTAGTCAAAATCAACCCTTCCAATGGGAAATGCAACATGTAAGAACAAAACTTGGGATTGCCCTTCCAAAATGGTTCACCCTATTTACTTCAGGGATGCCTGCTGCAGCGCTGAGGCAACAGGTCTGCTAGCTGCTGATTGATGCAGTGACACCATGTGTTTCTGCACACCCAGGAATGGCATCCTTCACAAAGTGTTGCGCAGTCGTCATCTTCAAGGCAACGTAGGCTTACTACGTGCCTTGCTTCAGCCCTTATCAAAAAACCTGCTACATTATTAGTATTGATCAGTTCAGCTGTCACTTTATAGCTCTATCCAGAGAGAGAGAGAGAGAGAGAGAGAGAGAGAGTCTAACTAGATGCGAAAACCAAGAGAAGAAGCAAAATGGCTGCTGCTCTTAGTGAAGACTTCTCCATGTCCTTCGGTGCTACGCAGTAACAAGTGTTGGTGAGGGCTAATGCTGCGGACAAAGTTGTAGCCCGAGTTTGTTCTACTTTTATAGGCGAAAGGTTCCACTGACACCGCTTAATGATTCAATTAATTGAACAACGTAATTTGATCTGATGAAATCACAATGATTCAGTTGCGTTAGTTGAACAATGTAACGTGATCTGATGGAATCAACGTCTGTATTATGGCTATACGATGACACCAAAATCTGCAACTTGGATTTTGGGGGAAAATCAAAAGCTCTGACCAAATGATGAACATAGAAAATTGGGGTTTGATGGATCTTAACCCAAAATTACAAAAAAAGTGGTTGGAATATTTTTTGGACTTGGACGAAATTTACAGCATGGATTTTCAAGTTACCCTTTCACGATGACTACATGAGACATGCCAAAAAGTATCTTGTTGCAAGTGTTAGAAATTACTTTTATAAAGTATGATGTTGTCCCTCCAAATGTAATTCCGACTGTATTTTCTTTTCACTATCTATTTTTCAAATCTTGTTCTAAAAAGTACAAAATATAACCTGTTTGTGATTAATTTTCAAAAGCAAAATCTAGAGTATCCCGTAGTCACTTTTCAGAGTCAGTTTATAAGCTATTTATAGCACAAACCAGCTTTAAGTTATGGATGATGTTTGGATAAAAAATATAAAAAAGAGTTTCAATGTGGCAATTGACCAAGAATTGAATTTTAGTGGTTGATTAAAAGATGCCAAAAGTTCTTGCAATTCATGAGGAAATTTTGGTGTTTAACTAGATCGATCAATTTTGATACTAGAATACTGAATGCATAATAATCCTTACTTTTCAATACTCTCGATTTAATCAGTTTTTGCTTTTTAAAATTAATTAAATTTCTTAAAGGCCGTTTGAGATTGGTATTAAAAAGTAGATTTTGATTAAATCAGAATCAGTTTTAGAATCAGCTTTAATCTATTTTAATCATAAGAGGTTAAAAGTTATTGAAGGTGCTTGAATAAAAAGGGATTAATGTAGATTTCGTGTACCAAAATTAACATATAGCGTATTCAAATTGAAAGGGAGCATTTAATTTCTGTTTATATGTAAGGATATTTTGGTTATTCTATTAGTCAAATCTGATTCTTTAAAGTTAATTAAATCAGAATCCAAGAAAGTGAGAATTATGGATTTAATCAGTTTAGAGCAAATTATAACATATTTAATCAGTTTACCTTTTTTTTTTTGCCAAACTTCAAACTTGATTTAATTTGAATTGAATTAGGTATGATCAGTTTAGAATCAATCTCAAACACTCTCTTAATCTTTATTGTCAAACACCTTCTTACATGCTTTAATCAAATTAAATTATTCTCAACATTCCTGAATCAAATCTCAAATTGGCTCTAACAAATTATGTTGCCGATTTTTATAAAGCCATTCGCTAGTTTGTTGGAACAACATTGGATGATGAAAATTTAATCATCTAATAGTCTATGTTGAGCATCCAAAATGTCAAAAAGGGAAGAATCCATAATTTTAATAATTGCTTTGATGATGTAAAAATTTTTATCCCAAAAATCCATTTTTTCACTACCTTCCCACCAATTTCCAATTTTTTGGCCAAAAACCCACTTATCCCTGTTTAATTATTTTCCTTTTTATATAACAAATAAAGTGACAATAGACTTTTAGGGGCATTTACCTGCATTACTCTTCAATTTTCATTTAGGTTCCAAAACGTGAAATGCTTTCACCTCTATGGTTAAAAATTGAAAATCTCTCGCAAATTGCAAAATTTGCAAGAGATTGGGAAAGAACCACAGATTACAAAGAAATGTTCTAAGATTGCAAAAACAACCTTGAATTTACATAGTTTTGTCCCTCTCCCATGCGCCTGTTATATTGACTAATCACACAAAATTCGTGAATGCAACTGCTCCGGCATTTTCTTTGCACCGTTGCACCACCATGGCAACCAATCCGACCACATTCGACGAAAAGACACGGATACAGACTTCACCCACCGGCCACCTATTTCGCCCACCCACAGACACGCGACACACTACACAAATAAACACACGACAGTTGGCCCCTACCACAACCCCCAATCCACCACCACCAACAATCACAGCCACCTAACCACCCACTCCCTCCCTCCACCACCCAGAACGCCTTACTCCCCTCGCCGCCTCCCCTTCCCCCTCCTTCAACCCCTCTGTCGCGCCACCGTAAACCACTACACACCCTATCTCACCCACCTCCTCCATCCAACCTGACTGCATTATCCCCATTTTGCAGGTGGAGCCATCAACATCCTTTCCCTCATCCTTGCCAGTTGCCCTATCCTCTACTTCCGAAATTGAGCTCTTAAAAAATTGGAGAAGAATAAACAACGTGGGAAAGGTTAATGATGATGTTTGCCGTTGGCATTATAGATGTGGTGTTCGCTTAATTGGATACGAGCTGCTGTGCACACGCGATGCGTGTGCGTTTGTTATATTGTATTATTCCTGGTTACTTTGACCATGATTCTATCATTAACTATAAATTATAAATTCTTAAATATCATTAAACTCCACTAATTTTAAATTTCTAAATAAAAATTTTCTAAATGTCATTACACACACACACAACTCTCTCTCTCTCTCTCTCTCTCTCTCTCTCTCTCTCACACACACACACACACACACATGCACGCACACGCACGCACGCACACGCACTGTCGGTAACTACTGCCCTTCGCCGTCACGACAAACCAGCACAGTCGAGGGCCACCAGTGCCACTAATCGACCACGAATGACGTGGCCTCCATGGATCTGCCCACCCACAACCGACGTCGCTAAAGTCCCGCCCCTAGGCCTAACATTGCCGCGTCTCTTTGACGGTGATTCATATCGCCATCACTATAACCCACACCGCCGACCACAGCGATTCCCGGCACCACACGTCCATCACATGCCAATCACCCAAATGCCCCCAGATTTTTGAAAACCTCATGCATTGTCCCACCACCGCAGCCACCACTGTTCGCCATCACCACGACCCAGCACTACCGGTAACCACCTCTTTACAAACAAATTAACCACCTTTCACTTCTACAATCGACAAAAAATTGCCCATCAATTACACACCCATGACCACCGCCTTCGACAATCGCAAACAAATGACTGTAAACAACCACCAATCGCATGACCCCTGCCGATTTACTACCGTCCCTCACTTCATGCAACCAGGCCCCCACCCACCACCAAGCCCACCTTGCAATCTGTTCGCCACCCATTGTCTCCCAAATGGATAGTGGTGGCAAAAATTGGCCCGGACCCGCGGGTCTACTCGTACCCTGTCAAAAAACCAAGGTACGGGTACGTAATTAGGAGATTCATAAAAAACAGACCCGTACCCGAACCGACCCGTAAAATCTGGATAAGTTTGGGTCGGTTACCGGGTACCCGGTTATATCAGTATATATTCAACTTTTAGGGTTAAAACTGTGTCCCTGGAATTAACTGAACCTCTATCTTACCTGTGTTGTGAAGGAATTGGCACTGCACTAAGTATTGATGTGTATTTGTTAGCTGTTGATAGCATGTATGCGCCCTTTATTGCAATTCCATGAATGCATGAAAAGTTTTGGAGGTTGAAATTTTAGAGTAGTACCTTGTGAGTTATCTATTGAAAATATGCTATATCCTCCACTTCTTTGGAAACTGCAAAATTAACACCTTGACATGTTTGCACGAATTGAATACGTTTGATCGAGAAGTTTGGTCCTCCCTAAAATAGTTCATAAACGAACTTCAAATGCATGTTAAAAACGAGGAGAAACTCATCAGAATTGTTTGCGCTGCTGGGCAAACTCACAATTAATTTGTACGCCGGTGGCACAATCAATTAAAAGTGTGGGATCTTTTTTGCCCATAGGGCCTAGGGACTTCCCTGAAAGCAAGAAACATTGACGAACAGATGAAAATTACATTTAAAAGACTGCACACTCATAAATGGTGAAGAGAGCTTCAATTGATTGTGAATGTTTACATAACAACGTTCTCAAGTCTGGAAACGGAACTTCCTATCAATAGGCAGCCAAAGCCTCTAAACATGAAAGAAAACAAAAAGACTTGAAAAAGTCTAGATTTGTCTGGTTGATAATTGATGATTGATCCTTTCTTCTTTGACCCACTATTTATATAAGAGGCTTTGTAGAAAATAACTACCATTACAAGACAAACTACCTACTTAGTGATAAACTACCCACTTAGAAAATAACTACTCACTAATAAGTAATCAACCACACTTATCCCTTATCAATAGGAACACATTTTCAGAAGTTGATTTCTTTCACTTCTTGAATCTTCCATTATCTCTTCAGAAATAATAAAAAAATATATATGTCATTTAGTGGCATTTAATCAAAGTGAACTCATTAGTGAAAAAAGATATTTTATGGTGCAAACATTCCCCCCCCCCCCCCCCCGCTCAAGCAATTGAATACTTATAAATTGCGAAGTGTCATCTTTCGAAGGGAAAGCATCATTTTTTTTATCGATATACTTTCACGATCGATATATAGCCTTTCATTATCCATAGCCTTTCACGATCGATAACATTTCACAATCGATAGCCTATCACTATAGATAGGCTTGTACATTTTACAATCGATTGTGAAGAGTCATATCTTTCAAAGGGAAATCATTTTCTCACTATCGATAGACTTTCACAATCCCGTTAAGTCTTTCACGATCGATAGCCTTTCATTATCCATAGTTTTTCACGATCGCGATAGCCTTTTACCATCGATAGCATTTTGCGCTCGGTAGCCTTTCACGATCGATAGCATTTCACAATCGATAAGTCATCTATTGGCTTAATCTGTATCATCTTGATTTTGCAAGACAATATTCTTTATTGATAGGCTTGCACTCTTCGAAATGAAAGCATTTTCACTATCGATAGCCATAATTTTACTATCAATAGCCTTTCACTATTGATAGTCTTGCATTATTCACAATCGATAAGCCATCGATTGTCTTTAGCTCTCTATATTTATTTTGGTATTAATGACCACACTTGGCCAAGCCACTAAACAAACCATAACTATTTTTGGCCAAGCCACTAAACAAACCATAACTATTTTTGGCCAAGCCACTAACCAAATAATGACCATTTTTGGCCAAGCCATTAACCCAATCAGCATATAAAATGACTATCAATAAGTCAATCAATTGAGCAATTCTTTATTCAACATTCATGGAGAAGAATAAAACAAATAATATTTAACTGTATTTGTAGTTCTTGATAACCATTTAATTAATACTCTACCTTGGTGTACTCCACAAACCCAAATAGGGTATCCATTTTTAAAAAATGTAACACCAATTGGTTCCCAAAATACATGTTTTTCATCAAATTTCATGGTGTCAAAAGCTTCAAACATGCCAACAGTGGGGAATTTTAAATCGATAGACACGGTAAGCCCGCTATACATGCTGCATGAAAAGGACTCTTTTTTGCTTTCAGCCAAAATAGGCTTGCAAACTTGCCCCTCAGCCATATCGACTAAATTTCCTTTTGATATATCAATCCCATATGAAAATTTGCATGGTTGTTCAACTTTTTCTGCCATTTTTGGCATGACATCGATTTTACAAAAATTACTTACACCATTTTTTGTGTAAGTTTCAGCTAGTTTTATTAATGAATTCAAATGACATCCCCACAACACGCATTTTCATGCAACTTATCGAATAACTCACTTGAATTGCCTGAAAATCACACTTGAGGTTGGCTATTGAGCAACGACTCCTCTTGATAGGTAGTCGTGTTATTTTTAGTAACCATGAACTGGTTGCATCTATCTTCAAAATACTGTCTTGTACCAGCCATGTTTGGCATTATGTTATTTTCAATATCCAAAGAATAACTATTGGCTTGTAACTCTTCAACCCCAACAAATGTGAAAAGGAACAATTCAACTTCGTTCCTCATCCACCCAATTATGTGAATCAAAGCACATCATTCTTTCAATTCATCCTCTACATCCTCTAAAAAGGAAGGATGTTCTACTCCCATCCAGGTTTTAATATATTTTTCAAACCGGTTTAATTCATGAGAGGTTTCTACCAAAATTGTTGGTAGAATAAGCTGGATATGGTTTGCATTAATGCAATCCATTAGATCATACCAAAATTCTATTAAATCATCCATTGTCGACTTCATATAAATTTGAAAGAGACAATGGTTTAAAATTTCTAGGCAATAATGACACCAAAGTACGGTATTTTGTCAAATTTTCCCAGAAATCGATCCTTAATTCATCAAATCGGGCCTGAAATTCTGAGGAATTACTTGGAAACATATTGTTAGCATTTCCCACTTTCAGCTTAAAGGGTCTCACTGGGCGTGCCAATGTTTGCGCTGCTGGGCAAACTCACAATCAATTTCTACGTCGGCAGCAAAATCAATTAAAAGTGTGGGATTTTTTTTGCCCCTAGGGCCTGGGGACTTCCCTAAAAGCGAGAAACATTGACGAATAGATGAAAATTGCATGTAAAAGACTGCACACCCATAATGATAAAGAGAGCTTCGATTGATTGTGAATATTTGCCCAACAATGTTCTCAAGTCTGGAAACTAAACTTCCTATCGATAGGCAGCCAAATGTCACGTCCTGAGAGAGTCGTGGGCCCGGAACTCGATCTCAAACTGTGCAGCACATAGACAAGCCAACCCCGGTGGTCGTCTAAGTCAGCCTTTTGCCCCAAACTTGCCGGTCCCGTTGGCAAGTATCTCACCTACACTTGTTGCCTCCCCTCTTTGGTGTGGAGCTCTCTTGGTCTTCGCGACTCGTACTTGCACACACACAATAGGCACGGTTGGACTAAAGAGGATTTTTGCTACACAAGATGATTTTACAAGAGGACCACACACACTCTTGGATCAAAAGGTTCACTCCACCACTCTAGGATGAACTCTCTTGGATGATTATGTACAAATGCCTCACTACCTATTTATACAAGTCCAGTTCTAAGTGGACGGCCTAAATCGACTCGATCCTATGGCTACCACTACACTTCTGGAATGTTCTTAAAACTTCCCTAGGATTCTATGCAAGTCTTCCTAGCTCTAGAACACTCCAGATGACTCCATACATCCCTATAGAACTCTAGAGAATTCTATACAAATCTGGACTCTTTGGACACACAAGCACTCCATGCAGCCCCAAATCCGCCCAATCATCGCCTGCATGGTAGTCCAATTGGTGCCTGCGTCGCAAAATCAGCTCGTCACGAACTTGGGACGTGACACAAAGCCTCTAAACACGAAAGACTTGAAAAAGTCTTGATTTGTCTGGTTGATGATTGATGATTGATCCTTTCTTCTTTGACCCACTATTTATACTAGAGACTTTGTAGAAAATAACTATCATTACAAGATATACTACCCACTTAAAAAATAAATACTCACTAATAAGTAACTAACCACAATTATATCTTATCAATAAGGACACATTTTCAGAAGTTGATTTCTTTCACTTTTTGAATCTTCTATTATCTCTTTAGAAATAAAAAAAATAAATATCATTTAGTGGCATTTAATCAAAGTGAACTCCTTAGTGAAAAAAGATATTTTCTGGTGTAAACAGGTATATATAAACCAAAGATAACTGGGATCCCAATCAAAGTGGAATTAATTCTCTTTAAAACTAATCATCAAGAGAAACAGGACAGGAAGTGAAGTAGTTCCCTGACTTACTATTAAATGCTCCATCTCTATATCCAGATTTGGATATTAGAAGTTAATTGCTCTTGATGCTTTCTGTACTGAAAAATTTAGCGCATCTTTGGGAAAATTCCTAATTGGCTATGCAAGGAGGCAGCAAAAGCACAAAAAAAGCAATGAATATCGACACAATCATTCTTTTCGAATCACCTCCTTGGCTACCAAAAGAGATCAATCAACGACTGTCCGTATGAGAGAAAAACAAGGCCGCTTATGCGAGACAAGAGCGCAAAATCTGGCATCTTTGTGACAATGAAACCAACTGCTCCGGTGCCGGCCACAGTACCACAAAGGAAGCATTCAGATGACACGTATAGCCAGATGACAGCCCCATCTGGTCGGAACGGTAAACAAAACCTACATCAAAAACAACAAAATAAAATAAGAGAAAAACATACAAAACCTATACACACCAACATCTTTTTATTTCATTTTTATCCTTCGTTAATCACTCTAATAACAATCTTATCCTTTAATAATACTACTCCATTATTATATCATATACTACTCCATTATTATATCATAAATACTATAATTATAATAATCATATTATACGTGATTTACCATTGCTATTGCTACGCACTGTAATGCTAGCGCATTTAGGACCGTCCGCTAACAATTGAAAAACTGTAAAGAAACTAACAAAAAGGGTTTAATTGTCTCGTTACCATTGATATAGGACAACCTACTAGCTAAGTTCTCGCTGCTAGCGCATTATTGCAATTGCGAGTTCACAAGGTCCATATATATATATATATATATATATATATATATATATATATATATATATATATATATATATATATATATATATTAAAATGTCAATGGTAGGGTTCTTATCTCTTTTCGCCAAAAAAAAAATTGCTCCAATGCTCCCAATAAGAAAAACACGAATTTCAAATAATCTTCTAAAATTTGAAAATAGCAAGGGAGGGGAGAGGCCATAGGCAGCAGCTGGGTTTTGGTAGTGCATACAGGGATAAAAAGACTTTATTGATTTCTCCAAATGTAAAATCTCTAATTTTCAATGATAATTTTTTTATGCCAAGGAAAGTGGGTTCGCAGTCGACGTGGAGGTGCCATAAGGAATGCAGTCCGAGTCAGATGCCAAGTAGGTTGATGTGGGACACAACAAAGGTGGAACAAGGGCAGAGACCAAGGGCTTCTCAGATAGAGCCTGAGGGTGGCAGTGCTGTGAGGGCGACGGCACACAGTGAATATACAACGACGGTCACAGTACGATGCTTGGGTCCAGCATCAAGGGTCTGATGTCAAAGGTCCAACTATGTTTCTCTTTCTAAATTCTAGAGAAAAAAAAAGACAAAGTGAGAGAATTTTAAAAATCTGAAATCTTTCAAATGAATTCTCAAGACCCCTATTTATAAAGGTTGAGATGATGATGTCATCACACAACACATGGCGCTCGTCGGAAGTGACACATCACTGAGAGGTCCACAGCTGCCGGTGCTCCATGGACTGTCGAATTGCATATTCACCTGGCCTGCCCCGCATAGCATCACTCTGTCTGTCTAGAAAGACTGGCTCCCACAGCGTCGGTGTGGCCAGAGAACCCCCTTAATCTAGCCACCAATCCAAGCCCTTACAGAGTCCCACAGGCCTGGTAACGGAGGGGAAGGCTCGACGCCCAGCTGTCAGGTGGACTAAGTGCGATGCCCTCCAAAGACCTGCTCCCATCTCAGAATAACCCTGAGGTCATAGTCCCTAGGGATGCCGATGCGAGCCCCCAATGGCAGAGCACGTAGGCCAGTCACGCAGGCACCCTGGCGAAGATAGTGTCCCTGAGGAGTCGCCTATCCCCGCTGGTGAGTCCTTGTGCCGGAGCACTCGGAGCACGTCAAGGTAACATCTGGGAGGAGTCGTCTACCCGACGGGCCAGGTAGCATCTCGGAGGAGCAGTCTACCTGGCAGAAGGGGAGTTAAAAAGCTTCCTGGCATAGATAGTGTCTTAGAGAGCAAGTCTATCTCGCGGGTGAGTCCTTGTGCCGGAGCACTCGGAGCGTGTCAAGGTAGCATCCCCGAAGAGCCGTCTACCTAACGGGCTGAGGTAGCAACCTGTAAGAGCCGTCTACCTGATGGAAGGGGAGTTGAAAAGCTCCTAGCAGAAATAGTGTCTTAGAAAGCGAGCCTATCCCGCGGGTGAGTCCTTGTGTCGGAGCACTTGGAGCACGTCGAGGTAGCATCCCGGAGGAGCCGTCTACCTGGCGGAAGGGGAGTTGAAAAGCTCCCTGGTGGAGATAGTGTCTCAGAGGAGTCACCTATCCTCGCAGGATGCTACACACTCTGGAGAGCGGGTCGAAGCATGTTCCACGTCCATGGCGGGGGTGCATGGTGTGGTGAATGAGCACGGGGCCCGTGGGGCATGTAACATGATTGTGGCACATGGGAGCGATGAAGTGCGTATGGTGTCGGGTGTACGATGATGTGATAGAGAGCCAGGGGCACGGCTGTATCAGTGGCGCGGTGGAGTGTTTATGGTGAAGGCATGCAGGCGACAGGGGTCGTGGTGACGGCGAGCAGCTGTAGGCAGAGTGTCACGAAGTTTGCGTACGGGCGACGTCAGACGTCGCACTACCACGGGTGATGGGCACCGCGAAGCAGACACGTGGGTGAGGGCAAGCATTGCGTGGATGGCGTGCAGCCACGAGCGACGGTCGTTGCGACTACGGCGCGCAACTATAAGCGATAGTCATCACGGCGATGGAGCATGGCCTTGAGCGACAATCGCCGCGACTACGGTGCGAGACTGAGAGTGATGGCCGTCTGTCATCAAAGTACGTGGCTGACCCCCCCCCCCCCCCAAGGTGGCCGAACCCCTAGGGTGGCTGACCCCCCAAGGCGGCCGACCCCTTTAAGGGGGAAGGCACGCCAAGGTTGTTTCACGAGCAGTTCACGTGACTTGAGCATGGTTGCTTTGACCGGCTTGGGAGGGCTGAAAAATTGACCGTTGAATATGTGACGTGTCGTCCACAAATGGAACCTCTAGTGGGCCCTTGGGTGCGACCAAAGTAGGTTAGGGACATAAGCCCCCTGCGTGTGGTGTGCTCAAAAGGGCATCCTGAGCGGGCACCGCACACATAAACATATAGCAATATTTTTTATGTTGTCTGGCCAGAGAGCTGCTGGCGTCGTCACTGCATGACGAAGGTGAAGAGTAGGTGGCTCGAGCTACCCCGCGCACCACCTATTAAAACCTTGGAATGTTGGACATCGACGCTCGGGAGACAACGGGCATCAGGGAGACGGCAGGCAACCGTGGAGACGAAGCGCGCGGCAGTAGGCGACGAGCGTCGTGAAGTCGCCCATGAGTGACAGCATGCGTCGTGGAGACAGTACTCGACCACGGGCGACGGACTCCGTGGTGTCGGCGCGCGGCCGTCGGCGGGCACCGCAAGCAATGGTCATCATTCGGCCGAAGGTGTGTTGATGCTTTGGTAGGCGAAGTGTAAAGGCTAAGATGTTGGAGGCCGACAGAAGGCTTGTGTGTTGCCTTGGATATGTTGGTAATTACAAACGGGCTCTATATTTATTTGTAAAAGTTTTTAAATTTAATTAGGATAAGACTTTCATAAGTTACTTGTACGTTTCTTTTGGTTTTGTTTGTATTGCTATATACTCATTTTTAGGGATTAAAGTAGAGCTCAAATGACTAAAGTGAATCTCAAAATCAACTTTTTTCTTTATTTAGGTAAGCTTAACATGCGGGATGACCAAACAACATCCCCTTTTAATGAATTCCAGTGTTTTAGGTGGGCATTTTCATCTATATGGCCTAAAATGTCTACCATTCCAAAAGGAGAAAAAGGAAGTATATGATCAGTGTACATGCCGGCTAGTGCTACCTGCTGCCTCCGCCCCGCCACTACTTATGTTCTGTCTCGTAATGAGCAAAATGTTTGGGTAAGGGAAGAGGAGGGCTACCTCTCATTGTACAGACCATAAGATAAGATGATGGGACCAAATGAAGTAATTAAAAAGGTGGCATATTAGTACAAAGTCTACGTACATAATTCCACTTAGTCCCTAGATAGAGGCTCTTGCGCTGATGCCACTGTATTAACATGACATATTAGTACAGACGACCTTCCTGAGATGAATATTCAATACGTAGTTATTCTCAAAGAATTAATAAATACATATAGGGCTAATTATACCTATGTTCCTGAGGTTTGGGGGTAATTACACGCGAAGACACTAAGTTTTAAAATGTAACATACGTGACCAAAAACGTTAAAAAAAGTAACACTTCTATCCAACCGTCAGGATTCCCTCCAAACAGTATAATTTTCGTCATTACGTATTTTAAAAATGGCAATACTATCCCTGTACAGTATATCGTGAATAATTTTTATCTCTCCACAATCTCTCCACAATTTTCTCTCTCCACAATTTAAACCCTAGATCAGAAGTCACCACCGGCAGCCCCCCTTCGCGCCCCACGCCGCTAGCAGCCCCTTTCCCCCGCCCCACACCGCCAGCAGCCCCCTTCGCCCCACCATCCGGCAGAACCACGCCGGCAAGCCCCTTGGCAAACCCAAGCTATCAAGACGCCTTCGGCAAGCGCCTTGGCAAACCCATGCCGCCGGCAGTCCCCTTCGCCCCACCATCCGAGAAAATAGAGAGATTCACACAACCGCAAACACCACATATTGTCATCACATCCCTACGCCATCCTCCCCCACCCCGTAGCCACCCCCCACCATACCTACACACCATTGTGAACCACCATCCCAACTTCCGTGAGCCAACTACTCGGCACCACCGCTGTTACCCACCACCCCGCACCACTGCCATAACCCACTTCTTTCTTCCCCAACCAAAACCCATCATGAATTCAACAACCCAAGAAAGGCATCCTACCGTGATTCTGAGTTACGGCATGAGAGAGAGAGAGAGAGATGGGTGATTCGCGGGGTCTTGCGGCATGGTGGGGAAGGAGGGACAGCGACGACGTGGAGGGGAAGAGCGGGGCCGGCGTGGGGGTGCAGGGTGAGGTGTGGTGGGAGTGCGGGGAAGCCGTGGCGTGGGATTGAATCTGAGAGATTGAGAGATTGAATTTGAGAAAGAAAGGAGAGAGAACAAAAAAAAAAGAAAAGATAAAAAAGAAAATTGGGAGGGGCAGAGTAGGTATTTTATTTTAAAGTCAGGGGCAATCAAGTCTTTTTGTCAAAACCGTTAAGTATTTTTGTATTTCGTTTGTCAACGGACATAAGTATTACATTTTAAAACTTTGTATCCTCGCTTGTAATTACCCCCAAACCTCAGGGACATGACTGTAATTAGCTCATACATATAAAACCAACTTCATTAAATAGCGTAATATAAGTAATATAAGTAACCCCTGTAACTTATTACAAACCAGCTTCGTTCAATAGTGTAAAATTAGTTACTTAAAACTTCGAACAATTTGTTTAAAAAACCTGATAATCAAAAGAGGAACAACGTACCTCTGTGTGCACACACATACTTTACATAATGTTGCTACTTATTTCTACAGTTATAAATTTGGTACTTTTCTAGTTCTCCAACAAGTCAATCAATATATTATTAATCAAATACAAAATTTTGGTCGTTAATCCACCTTTATGCCACGAAACACGATTTTCTTGTCCACCTTAGGAAGAAAAATACTGAATTAGTAAGAAAAGATTGGACATTCAATATATATTGAATATGGGAGGATCTTATCCCGAAATCACTCCCAATTCAATATATTGAATTGGGATTGAATGATAGAGATTTCAATCTACAAATTTATTCACTTTCTTAAGAATCATTACGATTGGAATTTAAATGTTTGTCCATAAAGGATTTCTTTATTCTCAAAGTTGACATGCCTTACCTAGTATAAGGGTGGTCACACAACGCATGATAAGCGTTTTGAATTAAAAGACTTCATATCAGAGACTCAATCATCTCCAATTTAAATGGAGTCATTGATCCAATAGTGGGGGTTCCAGACTTGGTTTAGAAAAGATTTCTGCAATTTCACATTTGGGATGACTTGCAGCTATAAATTCGGCCCCATGGATAAATTCAAAGGACTGCTATATATATAGCCTACAAAATCTGCTAGAACTGCAAGAAAGACATGGATAAGGCTTCTTTAAAGCTGGTTTTCCTGGTCACCTTGTTGCTTCTTCTGACTGGTTCGTTTCTCTTCTCTCTCTCCCTCTCCCTCTCCCTCTCCCTCTCCCTCTCTATTGCATACATATACACGCACGCATGTATGAATAATGGTCGCTTATAATGGAATCAAATGACAGGTCCGCCAATATTGAAGGTTTTGGGGTTGCCTACACCTTGCAAAACCAACGCCAACTGCAGATCTGCTTGTGATTTTCCAGGGGTTGCAATTTGTTACAAGGGAAATTGTGCCTGTTTACCATCCTCCTGACCCCGAAGAGATTGCCTCTGGCAAATTGAACGGGTGAAAAAAAAAGTTTGCTGACTGCAAACAACCCTTTTCCAGTTGGTTTAGTGAGGGAGACTCCTTTGTTCATGAGCTAGTATATCAGTTTTGATTTGATTGAGTTAGCTATGTTTAATCTTTTTCAGCTTCTTTAATTTGTCATGATGTTATCCAATCTTTGATTCTCAACGTCAGGATATCAGCATGTGTGTCGAATTTTCTTGTATCTTGATACAAGAAAATTTGAGTTTTCTGGATTTGAGCTTTCTTGTATCTAGATACAAGAAAATTTGAGGTTTCTGGTATCCACGACCTTACAGACTTGCAGTCAATTACATGAGTTTTTTGTGAAGAGCACACTGACTTTATATGTAGGAAGAAACTGCTTTCCAACTCTTTTGTAATTGAAGGTGTATAAGGATACAATTAAAGGCGCCCCTTGCACTTATACCGACCATATCTCACTTTTACCAACCATATCTCACTTTGGCTATGAGAGTTGGACAGAACTTTGGACAACAAAATATCTGAACTCTTTGAACTTGAAGAGCAACTCAGGAATGATGTGCCTTATAGAACAAAGCACGGCGGAGGAAGGGGGAGGCAAGGGAATGCCTCTACCCTTGCAAACGCTTGGAAAAGTCCAGGGTATACGGAAGAAATTGGTCTGTAAATTGAGACTGTCCCCTACAAAACTGTGCCTTCATCTTGTTTCTTACTTAGTTAATTTCAACTCTAAAAAAGCATTAAATACATAGAATCAACACGAACTAGTCTACCGGGCATAATACACTTGCCTTATGACATGGTCAAAGTATTCATTAGTTTCCAGATAAGCTGGATTTTTAGAATTTGTCAGGTTAAATATGCCAAAAATATGTTCCTAAAAGTAGAATGTCGTTCAAGCATCTTGATGCCAAGAAGTGGGTTTGCAGTTGACGTGGATGTGCCGCAAAAAATACAGTACAAATTAGATGTCAAGTATGCTGATGTGGGACAGAGTAAGGATAGAGAAAGGCGGGCTTCTCTGACAAAGCCCTAGGAGTGGCAGTGCAGGAAGGGTGATCGCGCGGGTGAATACACAACGACAGTCACAATTCAATGTTTGATCCATAGTCAAGGTCCAGCATTACGGTTTTCTGTGTTTCTCTCTCCAAAATTCTAGAGTGGGAAAATGAAGGTCATGAGAATGAGTTCTGTTCTTTTGTCCTCCAAATGAATTCTCAAGTCCGAGTTGAGATGATGATGTCATCAACCGACACGTGGTGCTCTCAGGAGTGACACGCCACCGAGGGGCCCACAGGTGCTAGTTCTCCGTGGACTGTCAAGTCACATATTCACCCGGCACAGCGTCGCTCTATCTGTCTGAAAAAACTAGCTCACACAACGTTGGTGTGGCTAGAGAGCCCCTTGATCTAGCCACTAGTCCAAAGTCCTTGCAGAGTCCCACAGAGCATCGAGAGACGCTGAAGACCTAGCAGAGGTGGGGAAGGCCCAGTGTTATTAAAGGCGCAAAAAGTCCCAGGAGCGTGGGCGCAGGCGCGCGCCTTTTCGAAACAAGGCCAATATTAAAAGAAATAAATAATAGTGCATTAAAACACTAAAACTACGTTAAAAATTCAGAACATGACAATTAACAAACTTCCAAACACTAGAAAAAGTTGCATAATCTGTACAATATAAGGTTTTAAACTTGTACAATAGGTTACACCAGTTTCAAACAAGCAATTATAAGTGCAAGCATTGAAATATGTACAATATTAAGCACAAAAAACTGTTCTTTTAAGCTTGCACTTATAATCTTTTCTAAGTGCAAAATTTTAATTGATTACGCACATTAAAACAAGATTATCATGCAAGAAGAAAATGACTGGTGATTTGCTGGGCACATTTTTGGAGAATGCCAACAACTTTTACTTTTTACCTAGTCAAGCAAACTCACACACTACAGAAAATCATTTGCTCTTATTACAGAAAACCTCAATCTCATTTTTGCAGAGAATTTTTATAGGCAGGCAAATAGTTTTTCAACATTTAGAGAGCAACTCCAGTGAAATCAGAAGCTGAACTTCCTTTAAAATAGAAAACCTTGGAGTTGATTCTTCTTTCTAAATATGATGTAGCACACCATCCTCTTTTTGAAAAATGATACCTTATGTTAAGGTTTTGAACTGATACACTTCTAGTCCATCCAATTCCATTAGCTTCCAATCACGTTATTATGGTAATTGTCCCTTAACCCACTAAAACAAAGAAAAATACTAGCATGCATGATTAGATGGGGACTATCATTACCCCTTTGAAGGCACTTGATTCATATAATGCCAACTCAGTTTTTTAGCAATGGTGTTTTCTAGAGCAACGGTGATTCATATACTGTATACAGGTAAATTACATTCGAAACCTTGCATAAAGAGGTTGTCTACTTGCATATACAAAAAATGGGGCATCATCAGAAACATTTCTCATCTTTCTATCAGCATAACCTTCAATTGGTTTGGCTGTCAAACTCAAAGATAAATACATAACTCAGATACTACACTAGCTTTTAAAATTGTTAAAATGTTGTTGATGCATCGAGATGAGTTGATTGAATTCGATGCCTCTAATCATCAAATTGGAGCAAACTGGCAGGGTGGAGTGTCACAGTCAGAGGTGGAAAAAATCATTAAATTGGAGAGAAAGAAAAACCAGCAGGGTGGAGTGGAGCAGGCGAGTAGCTGCTTCAATTGGAACAGCCAAGCAGCAGCGACAGATAGGAGCAGCAGTGACGAAGACCGCGATCGCAATGGCGAGTGGACCAACGGTGGCGGCTGGAGCAGCAGATGGCCGGCGGCGGCTGGAGCAAGGGGCGGGAACGGGCGAGGGGTGAGAGTTGTGAGAGTTAGGTTTCACTTTCACTATATTTGGGGATTTTGATTTGGATTTAGACTTTAGTCTTTAGAATATTTTTTAGGCTGACTTGGTGGAGCTAAAAGAAAATAAAAATTGGACGAGCCACATAAAGCCGCGACATCATATCCAACGGGTAGATTTTGTGCACCTTCCTTTGCGCCTCCATCGCCGCTATGCGCCTTGCGCCTTTGCGCCTAGGCTCACTAGGCGCGTGCCTTATTGAAGGCGTTGCACCTAGGCCTAGGCGAGGCGCGCTCATTGAGCCTGGCCACACCTAGGCACGCTTTTTACAACACTGGGAAGGCCTGATGCCAAACTACTAGGCGGACTAGGCGTAATGTTCTCCGGAGACCTGCTCCCGTCTCGGGGTGACCCGGGGGTCATAGTCCCTAGGGTGCCGATGAAAAACCCCCAGTGCTAAAGCATCTACACTAGTCATGCAAATACCCTGATGGTGATAGTGTCTTAAAGAGCAAGCCTATCCAGCAAGTAAGTCCTTATGTTGAAGCACTCGGAGCGCGCCAAAGTAGTGTCCCCAAGGAGTCGCCTTCCCAACTCCCCGAGGTCATGTCCCAGGGGAGTCACCTACCCAGGCCGAGAAAGTATCCCGAAAGAGTCGCCTACTTAGTAGAAAGGGAGTTAGAGCTCACTGGCGGAGATAGTGTCTTAGAGAGTGAGTCGTTCCCCACATGTCGGTCCTTCAGCGGAGCAGCTCCAATGTAATGTCCTGGAGAAGTCGCTTACCTGACAGCCCCAAGGTACTGTTCCAAAATAGTCACCTGCCCAACACGCCAAGGTAGTGTTCCGAAGGAGTCGCCTACCTGGTGAAAGAGGAGTTGGAGCTCTGTGGTGAAGATAGTGTCTTAGAGAGCAATCCTATCTGGTGGGTGAGTCCTTGTGCCAAAGCACTCGGAGCACACCAAAGTAGTATCCCAGAAGAGTTTCCTACCCGACGGGCCTAGATAGTGTCATAGAAGAGTCATCTACCTACAGAAGGGGAGTCTTCATGCTAGAGCAGTTGGAGGTTCCTAATGGAGATAGTGTCCTAGAGGAGTCGTCTATCCCCGAGGGATTTAACATACTCCAGACAGTGGGTCAAAGCATGTTTCATAACCAAGGCAAGATGTAGATGGTGTGGTGAAAGGAAAGACCAATGCAGGGCGCAGTAGCGTGACAAGATGCCAGGAAGCGCGACTGTATAAGCAGCACGGCTCATGAGCGCGGCGAGTGTGTGCGTTGCCTGTGGCACGTGACATGATAACAATGCAAGGGCGCAGTGACAAGTGTGACAGAGTCGACGTGGAGACAGCGCTCGTGCTCGGCGACTGGTGTTGCAGAGTCGGTTGTCATGTCGGGTAAGGATAGCAACGGTCAAATGTGTGCAATCAAATTGAGGTAGACGAATGGGAGAGCCAGATTGGGATAACAGAGGTCCAAGTGTTTATGGTCAGGAAGAGATAACAAATCTTAAACTAGCGATGTCTAAAATTAAAAATGTTTGACTCATAATAAGCCACATATTCAGTAATTTCATGTTTGGGTGAAGAATGTTGGTAATCAAAACTAAGTATGACAGGCTTTCCTAAATCTCAAATCTGGAATCTATAACTCATTCTTGCATAGAACACTAAATCTTCTTGCATAATTCTGCTAGCAAAAACAACCGGTCCGAAGACATGGAGAAGACCTTCAAGCTTGTTTTCTCGTTCGCCTTACTGCTCCTTGTAACCGGTGAGTCTCCGTTCTCACACAGACACCCAAAAGAATATATGGATACAAATAAGTCTTTTGCTGGCGTGCTTTGTATAGAGCGTAGTGTACTTCATAAAATTTACGTACTGCACGAAATATGAACTAACCACTACCAAAATAACAATAGAACTGTTGACGCGCATAGTCCCATATCTTGCTTTTGTGTGCAAGATGAAAGCGGCTAGGAGTTGAATGACAGGTTCTCCGAGATCTCAGGAGTGTTCTGGGAACTAAGAGGGTCGAAGGCCTTGCAAAACTGATTTTGACTGCAAGTGTCGAAGGGTCGGCCGACTGTGACAATGGCTCTTGCAATTGCCCGTCTAAATTCGTTGCTTCCGAAGACTATGCTACCGGTCCTGGCGAAACTGATGCTGATTGCCAAAAGGTTTGTCCTGCACCCTGTCCCCACTCCCTTAGAACTTGTGTTCAAGGTTCTTGCCTTTGTGCGTGCACTCCATTTACAATTCAAGAGGGATATCACGTAAGGTTCAATTATACCATCTCAACTCTTATAGTCAAAAAAAAAAAAGTGATAAATTTGAGTGATTGCTTCTAGTATTTTTCTTTATAGTGGCACCATATCATATGGGAAAGTTTGTAAGTCACATCAACTCCATTATAAGAAGAAGTACTTATCTTTTACCATTATAAGCTTACTCGGACAAAGGAAATACAGATTTTTCGAGTTCTGCTCGATGAGTCGATGACCAAAGTCTAACATGAAATGGCCAATTACGTCTATTTGACCAAAGGCAAAGATCTCGCAAAACCACACAGAAAGCAATTGACTCATTGTTCCAGGCTAAGGGTTCAAAGTCAACTTTTGTAGCAATAGATTGGCGCAATGCGTAGGACTGGACTGTGAGTCAGATATGTTAAGATCATGTTAGAATCCTTAAGGATCACGTCAATATCGTTGATCGAGGACTCTTCCAAGAATCTACATTCTTAATAAGATATTTATCACCCCATAGTTTGACCTAGTTTAACTGAAAATGCTGAGTGTCCAATTATCTGGAGTTATATTTGAGTTATATCAATAGTCAAGAACACATGTTTAAAATAATTTAAACCCTTATATATATATATCAGTTACTGACGTTCCAAAAATGGAGAAACAATTCCTAATATAAAAGGCTTAAAGTGCCTAGACACATGCATGCGAGCGTCACGCTAAAGGAACATATGGTAGCAGAAGGAACATCTTGCTGCTAGCAAAAGGTTTACATCTCTTGAGCTTATTTTGGGGGAGGGTGGCACTGGCAAGCTCCCATGAAACATTCACCAGGGTCCGATTTGCCGCACCAACCTTTGCAATCTCCATTGACATTGCAATATGGCCATTCTGTGGTGCCAAGAACCTTCGAGGCTTGCGAACCTGCAAGCACATTTCGAAACACAGTTATCAGAATATGAATGGTAAACTTTGCATACGAGATTTATGCATTTTGAACGCAAAGGTAACAGCATTTAGAGGATTTCGTCATTCTAGCCTAAAATTCGGTCCCTTGTGAGATATTTCAAGCTTACCTTTTTCTGGGGTGAGGCTGCCAGTTTGGTCCAAAGGAGGATGCAAAAATAGAGTTCCCTTATCTTTTGCAATCCGTATTTACATGGTTTTTGGTAACATAAATGTTGGGGATCCTACCTGAAACTATTGGTAACCAAAAACCAGTATTTGTTGCAAAACAGAGGATAACAATTGGGACATTTCTCTATGTTAAGGCAAATAAAGGACATTGCAGAAATGCAAATAGCATTTTAGCCAACAAAAATGGAGATTAAAGGAAAGGATTAGTTTACCCTGGTTGTTGCTGGCATGGGTGATGTCTTCAGCTTGTTTCCGGGGAAGTGGGCAGGGGGTGCAGACATTATTTACACATTGTGAAGGTCTACTGCCGCAAAATGGTTTGCAATCGGCATCACTGTTGCAATAAGGCCACTCTGCTCTAGCTGCAGGAACATTTGAGAATGCCAAACCTGCAAGCAGTTTTCAGTAGGGTTTATGAATGAAAAAATGTCTTCAAACTACGTGCATTTCATCGTTCCAAAATTTGAGTCCCTTGACTTTTCCGCCACCATTTTGTCTCTTCATTATATTTGCATGGTTAAACAAACTTTCTGCTTATATGGTAATCGAAAATAAACAACAGTGCCAGAACTTTAAAACTGGAAGACCGTCGATATACGACAGAACTGAGAGAGAGAGAGAGAGAGAGAGACTAACACAGTGCAACAAGCGAGAAGATGACGGAGAAATCCATTGTTGATGAAGCCTTTTCCATCTTTTGGAACTCTTAGATTTTGTGCAACACCTCAGAAAACAAATCTTACTCTGCAGAAACCAAGTTCCTCTCACTGATACTTATATGTAAAGTAACGTCGAGATTTATCAATGCTTGAGAGAAAAATCAGTTCCGTAATTTATCTACTTACCTTTTCCGGAAGATCTCGTTTTAGATTCGAGAAAGCAGGTAATTACTACATCAGTAGATATATGGTAGTTAATGAAATAAAGGGCTACTATCTTTAATGGTGTGAGCATGTTGTCCAAATGAAGATCAAGATGCTCATTATATTAGACCATTAAACCAAATCTTTTCATGTTTGGTAAATAATTAGCTGTTCGCTATGGATTATATGCTATTTAATACGGAGTAAATCTTTAATCGAACATTGGAACATCCATCAGTAAAAGGGGTAAAGATACAATTTGTACACCCCAAACAAAAGAAATACCAAGGAATGATTGCGTGATGTGTGGCAAGGAAAATAAATATACTCAAGTATTTTATTAGCGTTAAATATTTTGAGAATGTTAATAAATTGGGTCTGTGGACCCATTATCCGCCCACTAACAGATAATGTGTATTTGTTAGTCTGGATAATTACAGTTATTTAGAGGATATTTATCTCCTAAGTGTTTGAGATAAATACAATATTTATCTCATAGGTGTTTGAGATAAATACATCTTTATCTTCTAAGTGTTTGAGGTAAAGTCTGTCTCTAAATACTATCTCTATATAAAGGCTAGAAATATCCCAAGAAATATAAGGTGACAGACAATAAGTCACAAGTCAATCCCTCTCTCTATAGCACTCTCTCTAGAGCAATTACCAAGCTCTAAGATTTGGTTCGTGGACGAAGAACTCGACTCTTGTAGCCGTTTTCGTACCTGCGAAAAGGATCAAGCGTGTTGGAGGCTCGTAACAACAAGGATCCATCGTCGGAATATTCGGAGACTTCATACGGTACATTAACTGTTTTTTGCGATTCAACATTGGTATCAGAGCATGATTACTTGTTGATTCGCCTTTAACATGCTAGAATAAATTATGTGCATGTTGCGATTTTTTCCGGATAAATTAATGAGACCCATTATTAAAATTCGAAATTTTTTGAGAATGTTTTTCTGAAAAATAATTATATGATTTTGTTCTCCTATGGTTGAGGATGAACTCCGTAAAATTTCGTAATTTTTGGATGCATGGTTTATGAGAAATCACGATTTTATTTTTTAAGAAAACTGTGATTTTTTCGAGTTTTGGGACTCAAATTCGGAGCATGATATACAGTTTTTATCATGATTGGTTGATACATAATTAATCTATGTCACATAAGCTTTCCAACGATATATGGTACGCATTATTTGGCCTAAAAAAGATAGAGATATGGCCTTAAAAAGTTGGCATCGCGACATGGCGGCGCTGAAAAAATTAGAGTTTTTTCACTGAGAAGATGAACAGTGCACACAAGCCGTGACACGTGTCACGCGCCGATTGAGCCACGCGCATGACTAGTCACACGCCACTCGACAACACGCGCCCCAAGCCGCGCCCCACGCGCCGCACGTGAGCCAAGCCGCGCCCTGGAGCCGCGCACGCGTGTCCACGCGCCAGCTAGGCTGCTGGAACGCGCGCCACGTGCCCACACGTACAGAGACTGCTGGACACGCGCCCGGCTTCATCTCACACTCCCCACGCGCTCGTGGAACCACGCGCCTTTGTCAGAAATCCAGATGGAATCCCACGCGCATGGTGGCGCTTGGAGGCGCGTGCAGACTGTTTTTTGGCTGGTGTTCGTCACCGCCGGCGAGTGGAGCCTTGTCGTGCCTTCTAAAAATTTTCAATGGTGTTGAATTACCTTTATATCCTCTATGTGTATTCTGTTTAATTTTTAAACGACTTTTTCTATTGAAATTAGCTTTAAAATTTTATTTTATACACACAGAATTTTTTCTTTAATTGCAGAGGGTATATTAGGGATAAATTTACTGTTTGCCAATTTTTTAGGATTTATCTCTCAGTTTTTGGTCATTTGTGAGTATTTTTGTGGTACTTTTGTGGTTCCCAAAAAATACGAATAATGCATAAATATTATTTTTTGCACTTCGTGAGCAGAAATAAATATTTTGGAGAGTTATATGACATAGATAAATTATGTTTTACTTATTTGCCTTGATTTGCATTATGGTTTAATATATTTTTTTGTTAAAATATATTTGTTGGGCTTTTGGTAAGCCCACACTTTAAACCCAATTTCAAGGCATTCACGCCCGTTTTCCTTGGAAGGAGAATGTGGCCTATTCATCCATTTAATTACCCTTTAACTTGTTATTTGAGCATGCTAGTTTTAGGTTAAATGGATGGATATTAGATTGGCATTCTAAAGAAACTTATGTTAATGTGTTTACTCTTGTTTTAAGAAAATTCTTTTGCGAATAATGTGTTGTGCGGCATCTCCATTTGTTTTATTGGAGTAGTTTGTAGTAGGATTCTCAAAGATGTTGTATTCTGCTATTTCCCTGTATATTTCAAGAAAGCCTTGTACGGGGATGTAATTTCGCACGCACATTATTCAAACTAGAATTTTCTTAGCATAAGTTATTAGAATGCCAATAAGGCTCAATGGAGTCCTTGCACACTTTATTGCATGGTGCAATAATATTGTTCTAAATTATCATGTGGATGATTTATTATATTGTGGCTTATATGATGATGAAATTTATTGCGAAAAATTACTTGAAAAGTATTTTCCCAACTCACATACATGGGAGATGATTACGAGCTTAGCAAATTTTCGATTTCATGATGTGAGGAAGGATTATGTTTTTCATTTGAATTTTTTGAAATAAAAAGAAGGATGTATAATTAATGTCTTTTCCTTGCGCAAACTAATGTAGTGAATAGAATGGCCACCAAGAATGTCATAGCTGATCTCGTTAAGGGTGAGAAACTTAACGGAGATAATTATGACGTTTGGCACAAAAAGATGAAATTCATGCTAAACGAACAAGAGCTCGAGGAGCACTTGACCAAAGAGATGGTCGCGCCAACTGAGGCGCAACCCCTAAGAGACCACACTGCCTACCAGAAATGGAATCAGAAAGATCGTAGTGCGCGCTACACCTTGTTGAGCAGCTTGCAAAATGATCTAATCGGGCAGTATGATGAACTTCCAACTTGCAAAGCTTTATGGGATCAGCTCAAGTTCTCTTTTGGTGGAACCTCAACTACGCGGCTTCGTAGCCTTGTGATTAAGTTTGAGGAGTACACAAAAGACCCTAAACATACCATGAGTGAACATCTAAGGATGATGTCCAATATGATTGGTAAGCTAAGGGATGCTGGCCATGCGCTCACAGATGAGCAGCAAGTCAGAGCTGTCATAAGGTCCCTTCCTGCCTCATGGGCCAATATGAAACAGATATTGACCCATAGTGAAAACATCAAGAACTTTTCTGATGTTTCACAGCATGTCATCCTTGAGGCGAGACTCGAGATGCTGACAAGACCCTTGCTTATGTCGCCCAAGGGGGATCGCGCAATGCAAATGGCAAGCGCAGAAGACAAAGTAAGAAAGGCGAGGCTAGCACTTCTGCGCCAAAGGAAGGGAAAATGAAGAAACGCAAGAGAGGAAAACGTGGTGGAAAAAAGGATTTGTCTAAAGTTAAATGCTTCAACTGTCAACAGAAAGGACACTTCGCTCGTGATTGCACTGAGCCGAAGAAGGTACTTTCAGAATCTCTCTCTCAGTTATATGTTTCCTCACATGTGATGGTTGCTCATTCCCAACCTGTGTGGTTTGTGGATACAGGTGCAACAAAACATGTAGCACGTGATCGAGAGGGGTTCGTAGATTATCACCGGATTCCAGCGGGTAGCAAACATATCTTCATGGGAAACAATAGCTCCGAAGAGGTGCTAGGGGTTGGTTCTTACCAGCTCAAGTTGCGCACTGGGCGCACATTGATTCTTGAGGATGTGCGATATGCACCCATTGTTCGGCTTAATCTACTTTCAGTTACTGCTTTATTAGACAGTGGTTTTTCCTTTATTTTTAGGGGTAATAAGTTGGACATCTTTTTGGATGATGTTTTGTTCGGACATGGTTTTCGCATGGATAGTCTTTTTCAATTGGATTTAATTGATTCTCAGTCTTCTTATTCTTATGTGGTGAATGATAATATTGTGAATGATTCTACCACCTGGCATGCAAGACTGGGCCACATAGGCCAAGATAGAATGACTCGTTTGGCTAGAGAAGGCCTTTTGGGCCCACTCGCAAGAGTCAATCTACAAATATGTGAGGCTTGTTTGGCAGGTAAAGCATGTAGGAAGCCTTTTGGAAAGGCTGTGAGAGCAACTCACCCACTTGAGCTAGTTCACTCTGACATATGTGGACCTATGAGTGTAAAGGCACGCCATGGCGCCTCTTATTTCCTTACACTGATAGACGATTATACGCGATATGGTTACGTGTATCTGATATCTCACCGCTATGAAGCTTTGGATTGTTTCAAACGCTTTGTAGCAGAGGTTGAGAATCAGAAGAGAAGAGTTTAAAAACTCTTCGCACTGACCGGGGACGCGAATATTTGTCAGATCACTTCAAGAAGTTTTGTGAGGAGAAAGGGATACGCAGGCAACTTACTATTCCTAATACTCCACAACAAAATGGTGTTGCGGAAAGAAGGAATAGAACATTGTTAGACATGGTTAGGTCTATGATGGCGCAAGCAAACCTCCCAATATCTTTTTGGGGGGATGCTCTTTTGACTGCAGCCTATATACTTAATCGAGTGCCTTCACAATCAGTCAAATCCACCCCATATGAGCTTTGGAATGGCCAAAAGCCAAATTTGGATAACTTGCGCCCATGGGGCTCAGCAGGTTATGTTCACAGTACTTCTCATAAGTATGGGAAACTAGGGCCTAGAGCTAAAAAGAGTATTTTCTTGAGGTATTCTGAAAACTCTAAAGGCTATGTGATGTATGGTGAACATCCAAATGGTGGAAAGACTGAAATAGAGTCTCGTGATGTCGATTTCATAGAGAATGATTTTCCTAGCATTGGAGACGCAGTAAGAATCTTGACCTCTATGAGTTAGAGGAAGTTGAAGCCACTTTACCATCTCCAAGCGAAGGTGGTGAATTAGTTCCTCATCCTGTTGTCGCTGAAGATAGTATAAGTGATCTTCAACCTAGTAGGAGCATCCTAGACAGTGGGAGCACACCATCAGGACCATCAGGTCAGCAAGATTCTCAACTGCGTAGAGGTGCACGAGGAAGAGTTCCACGTCGTCGTTTTGAGATTGACGGTGAAATTCTTATGTGCATAGTTCCTCATCCTGTTGTCGCTGAAGATAGTATAAGTGATCTTCAACCTAGTGGGAGCATCCTAGACAGTGGGAGCACACTATCAGGACCATCAGGTCAGCAAGATTCTCAACTGCGTAGAGGTGCACGAGGAAGAGTTCCACGTCGTCGTTTTGAGATTGACAGTGAAATTCTTATGTGCACTCCAACTGATGAAGATGAGCCCACTTCTGTGGAAGAAGCCTTATCTTCACCTGCTAGTAATGAGTGGATGGCTGCAATGAAAGATGAGTTGAGCTCAATGGAGAAGAATCAGGTCTGGGAGTTGGTTGACCTTCCGCCAGGGCGCAAGACTGTTGGAAACAAGTGGGTTTTAAAAGTCAAGCGCAAGGCAGATGGGTCAATTGACAAGTATAAGGCACGTCTTGTGGCGAAAGGCTATACCCAACAGCGGGGTGTGGACTATGAAGACACATTCTCCCCAGTGGTGAGATTTGCTTCAATTCGCCTGATCCTAGCTATTGTCGCCCAGCAGGATTTAGAACTTTTTCATATGGATGTTAAGACTGCGTTTCTCAATGGAGAACTAGACGAAGAGATTTATATGGCTCAACCTGAGGGTTTTGAAGTCAAGGGACATGAGCGCAAAGTTTGCCGGCTCAAACGTTCTATATATGGTCTCAAACAATCGTCTAGGCAGTGGTACTTTAGGTTTCATCATGCCATTACCTCTATAGGTTTTGAAATGATTGAACAAGACCATTGCGTTTACGTAAAACGATCCAAGAAAAATATTCTGATCCTTTCTTTGTATGTGGATGACATTCTTTTAGCTGGGAATGACATGAGTTCCATTGTCGCCACTAAGCAGTGGTTGTCCTCAACTTTTGAGATGAAGGACATGGGAGAAGCTAATTATGTGCTCAGGGTTAAAATCATACGTGATCGTCCAAAGAGACTTCTCGGTTTGTCTCAAGAGACATATATCAAGAAGATCATTGAACGATTCCGTATGCATAACTCAAAACCCATAGACACTCCAATGGACAAGGCGTGTACTTTAACCACAGACCAATGCCCAAAGAATGATGAGGAAAAGAATCGGATGTCCAAAGTGCCTTACGCGGCTGCAGTTGGGAGTCTGATGTACGCTATGTTGTGTACGCGTCCAGACATCTGCTTTGCCGTTGGAATGGTGAGTCGTTATCAGAGTAATCCTGGACCCGCTCATTGGAATGCGGTGAAGAGGATTCTTCGATACCTACGTGGAACCGCTGATCTCGTCCTGTGTTATCATGGTGGAGACTTGAGACTGAGAGGATTGGGGCGCTGATAGAGATGAGCGCATATCCACTTCAGGTGGAGCTATCTCTTGGTACAGCAAGAAAAAGTCTTGCATCGCCCTATCCACGATGGAGTCGGAGTATGTTGCTTGTTCAGCAGCAGTCCAGGAAGCTGTTTGGTTGAGGTCATTCTTACAGGCTCTAGGGGTTACAGCTCATGCAGATGAGGCTGTCACTGTTCACTGTGACAATACAGCTGCCCTAGATTTTGTAAAGGACCCCAAATATCATGGGAAGGCCAAACACATAGGCCTTCGTTATCACTTCATTAGAACTTTAGTTGCGCAAGGAGAGGTGACCATGAAACATATACCTACTGGCAGAATGGTGGCTGATCCTTTGACCAAGCCTATTGCTAGAGATGTTTTCCTTTCTCACATTAGGAGTATGGGACTACGTAGGTTTTGATATGTTTATGGCATCTTATGTACTTGACATTATTTATTCTATTTTTCATTCCTTGATTTGAGTTTATTTTGGAATGAATGGATAATCTTTGTGATTACATATACATCCTTGTTGAGAGTGTCACCAGGCTCGAATTGACCCACTCACACGGGTAATTCACCTTGGCGCTAAGATAGCGAGCAAGATGAGACATAATTGTCTTAAGCGCCAAGTGGGCGAATAAGATGATACAGCTTATAAAGCAAACATGTCGCCTTAGTTGGAGCTAAGATGAGACCTAAATAGATAGGTCGATCATAGAGTATCTCCACAACTCTATGTAGCCTGTTTACAGCCGAATGTGAGATTTCAGGCAGGCACTATGAGAGTGACTGGGCTGAAAAACTCAGGTTAGGCGCTTGTACAGCGACTAGACTTAGATTCGTATGGCGTATTTTATTATACATTTATGTGACACGCCCTTGCGGGTTACGCCATAGCATGCAAATCATACTGCATGTGCTAAATGCAGACCGACAGTGGGAGTGACGAATGAATCCCTGCTTCGTCACTGTGTGAGCCACTTGGATCGAAATATTTTGATCCTATATGGTACCCTTTTCACCTTAGACTATGTCATGAAGAGGATACTCAATGTCGCTACTTTAGCATGTACCCTTGGATCATGGATGATGCGGTCTCGCGGGGCATGTCTAGGAAAGCGGTTGGGTCTAATTGGAATGACATGAGGGCTTTGGGAAGAAAGTTCAATATTACATCATGTTGTGTGATTCATAGCCCGGGCGACTTTGTCGATTTTCGTTTCGATATGAGTCATGAATACATAACATATGAGAGGTTTAACACTGCTCATTATGAGGGATTTGAGAGTGTTTAATCTGGTGTAGTTGAACTATCTGGGGTACATACGAGATTTTTTGGAGTGATGTATTGTGTTAGTTTGGTGATAACTTAATACAATACTCCTCAACTGGACATCCTTTCTCGTAGGTCGCACGTTCCATTTCCTGTATGAGGAGATGAGTGGACGAGAGATAAGGAGGGACTACACGATTTATTTGCCCTGTGTGTGGGCGAGTGGGAGCTGTTAATAAATTGGGTCAGTGGACCCATTATCCGCCCACTAACAGATAATGTGTATTTGTTAGTCTGGATAATTACAGTTATTTAGAGGATATTTATCTCCTAAGTGTTTGAGATAAATACAATCTTTATCTCCTAGGTGTTTGAGATAAATACATCTTTATCTTCTAAGTGTTTGTCTGTTTCTAAATACTATCTCTATATAAAGGCTAGAGATATCCCAATAAATATAAGGTGACAGACAATAAGTCACAATAATCCCTCTCTCTATAGCACTCTCTCTAGAGCAATCACCAAGCTCTAGGATTTGGTTCGTGGACGAAGAACTCGACTCTAGTAGCCGTTTTCGTACCTGCGAAAAAGATCAAGCGTGTTGGAGGCTCGTAACAACAAGGATCCATCGTCGGAATATTCGTAGACTTCATATGGTATGTTTCCGAACCCACTACGTGTTACGTGGTAGCGCATTAACTATTTTTTGTGATTCAACAGAGAAAATAAAAGAGTGTGTCGGGAGTGGTGATGTAATTAGAATAAATATTGGAGAAACATACATAGTGACAAAAAAAAAATCTGAATTGCACCTTTAAGGACGATTCCCTTTCGTTGCTATAGAAGATGGACTTTCTCATTGCCTTTTGTTTTTGAGACTAGCCCAATTGGATTATGAGGAGCTATCATATTTGATGATGGTTGTCTAAGGTGGGCATCTCAAGACGTATCACTTGAGACATTTTTGTTTTGTGATATCTGTGGCGTGAGATTTTATTACAATTTGCTTGAATAAAATGGGTGTAATAAATTGGTTTCTGTTTTTGTCAATGTTACAACTTTCTGGTGTTCTCAAGCGCCTCGTAGCACAGGCACTCTTGAGATACTCTGAAATTTGGATATTTTAGTTAACACTTATCAATCGTGTTTATGTATTAGCGACATAATTTTGTCTCTAATTTTTTTTATTTTTGGGGGGAAACTGAAAAATCATATCATTTAGTAAGGAAAAAAATTTCTAACATATTCTTTCTTAAAATTTTTACAAAACCCGTCGTTAAAAGTCCAGGGAGTTTCCAACGAAATTCAAAAACAGGAAAACTTTTAGTGGCGGAGTTTCTCCTGAATGATTTTACCAACAAAAGTTCCATTAGAAAAGGTCTTTTTCAATGGAATATATTCCTTTTTCAACAAAAATTCCACCGATAAAAATCTTTTTTATTTGTGGTGATGCGACTTCTTAATTTTGGGTTTACTCAGAATTAGGGATGGCAATGGGGCGGATCTTATAAGATCCACACCCGCCCCGCACCCGCCCCGCACCGGGTTATACAATCTCAAATCCATATCCGACCCTAAAATGCTTTAGAAAACCCGTCCCCGCCCCGGCACTCTTTTGCTCTGTATTCCATTACCAATTATAAGTTAGTAGTGTAAGGTTTAGTTAACCTTACATTGTCTAGTGAAAGAAAAGATTAATATATTGTCTAGTTAAAGAAACAAGTAAAGATACAATATTTTTTTACAGGAAAGGGACTTTTTCTGGAAGCAATTTCAAAGACATACTGCAACCTAGTTTATTGATTGTCTTGAACTTATCTTCATTCAAATCAACAGTTTGTGAAGAAAACATCTTCTGTGTTTTGTAGGCTATATCTGTAAGTACATCTAAAAATCGTGAGAAAATCAAAATCACACTCACAGTGATGAGAAAAGTGTGCGCAATACCAGATAAGAATAAAAGAAGACAGATCTTAACTACAGTTAATTACTAAGGGAACACCGGTCAGATCGGTTTTCATTTCTGCACAATAAGACCTCGTAGATCACGGCAGCGAAATTGGCAGTAGATCACTTCTTCTAGATCACGGCTTGCTGATGGCTTGCTGTTGGGTCAGTCGCTGACAGTGCCGTTGGGTCAGTCGCTGACAGTGCCGTTAGGTCAGTCGCAGCCTCGCAGGTCAGTCGCCACGGCGCCGTTAGGTCAGTCACAGCCTCGCAGGTCAGTCGCCGCTCGCAGACAGTGCGAAGGAGAGGGAGAGAAGAGGAGGCGCGACAGCAGTGCGACACCTTTGTTGTTGGCAGAGAGTGAGATTGATTGGAAAATAGGGTTGGGGACTTGGGGATGATAAGGGCATCTTATATATGTGTGGGATGGACGGCTATGATTAAAGGATAAATAGGGTTATATTATACCGGGGCGGGGCGGGTCACGGGGCGGTTTGGACTAAATACCATACCCGCCCCACGATTCGGTCAAAGTCAAAATAACTCGCTCCTACCGAGACGGAAATCCGCGGGTTTGGAATTTTTTGTCATCCTTACTCAGAATCCAGAGCATTGCTCTGTTAATTTGCCAATGTATAAAACTAAGAACATGACTTTTGTGGCTTTTTCCTCGTCTGTTTCTTATCTGATTTTAATGAGAGTTACCATTTTAGAAATCTCTGAATGTTCACCTTCGACTTGGAATATAAAAGAAATTATAATAATAGCATCTTTTACCATCGATTAAATCCTCTCAGTATTTGTTGAAATTGTCCTTTGTGCTTTACTTTTAGACTCAATCTTTGCACAGTTAGAAGTATAAATCTGTTCCCTCGCGTGCAAATTGTTTGTCCTTCAGCTAACTTACAAGTTCATGTAATTGCTATTTCAATGCCAATCTGTTTCCGCCTCATAACTTTGCATGACTTTTGAGTTGCAGTCACTCGCGTGAGCAATGCATTGGCCACTATGACTGCGTTACCTATTCATAAATGTTGTTGTTTTGATGTCTGGCTTATTTTGTTGAGATATGTAATGCAGTATTAAGTGTGGTGAGCCATGGCAGGCATCAATATTACCGACATACCCGCATGGATCGGAACATGGCCTAATTTTGATTAGCTAAAAATCATGATTAAACTATTTAATCAATGGTATCATATGTCTGTGATGACATCTACGAACTTATTTCGGAATGATACTCTAGATTTCTGTCTCTATATTAGTTGAATATTTGGATTTTGATATCTGAACTATAGTTAAAATGTACGTTTTGAACTTATTATTATCTTTATGTCCCTTTTGATCATTTAATACTAATATCCAAATAACTAGAATGGTTTCGAACTTATACCAAATTCCTTTGAACACATGGAAACTTTTGACCCGCTGCTAATGCAACGACCTACAAGCATTCATTACCTGAATATCGTATGTCGACTGTTATAAGCTATTTGATTTCGTTGCTAACTGATAACTTGATTGAAAGTTAGGCACATTGATTTTGGTATTTGTCATGCACCTTAGCATCGTGTTCTGTTGCCTTTGAGCTGTGTTATTGGTATAAAGTGCTTTGTACACTAAGGCCCCGTTTGACAAAAAAATTTTCCCTCTTTTTTTTTCAGTTTTAAAAACTGAAAAAAAAAGAGCGTTTGGTAACCATTTTTTTTTCAATTTAAAAAACCAGTTTTTAAACTGCAGAGTAAAAAAAAAACTCCAAAAACTGGTTTTTTTTTTCACTTTTGGTTTTTTTTTTCGACCACCACCACCACCCTCCCACCGCCGGCAGCCACCTCAGGCGACCACCGCCGGAGACTGCCGACCGCCGGCAGCCACCTCCGGCCGCCGGCGACCACCGCCGGAGACTGCCGGCAGCCACCTCCGGCCGCCGGCGACCACCGCCGGAGACGGCCGGCAGCCACCTCCGGCCGCCGGCCACCACCGCCGGTGACTGCCGGCCGCCGGCGACCACCGCCGGAGACTGCCGGCAGCTACCTCCGGCCGCCGGCCACCACCGCCGGTGACTGCCGGCAGCCACCTCCGGCCGTCGGCCACCACCACCACCACCGTCGACCACCGCTACGCCCCACCACCGCCACCGCAAACCACCAAAAAAAAAAGTCAAAATAAAAAGGGTTACCAAACACCAAAAAAAAAACCTCAAAAAAAAAAGGGGTTATCAAACACCCACTTGTTTTTATAAAAAAAAAAAATTTAAGTTGCTCTTTAAAAACTGAAAACCAAAAAAAAAAATTTGTCAAACGAAGCCTAAAGGTTGTGTGCCTGTATTTATTTTTACTAAGCTTTGTGATCACTTCCTACTTTCACGTTATTAGTAAGTGTTGAAGTTGTGCAAAGGATGTGAAGGCATATCTTAGTAATTAAGCACCTTTCTAATTAAGGATTTTCAGTGTTAGTATTTCTAGTCAGATTGAGTCTTTAAAATTTCGCAATGTCATTATGGAGTATAGAATTAATGTCAGATTGAAGTTTTATTGCTCTACCTTCAAAGATATTTATGGCATTTGAATGATTAAGATTGTAAGTAGCTTGTCCAAATCTCTTGGAAAATCGGCTATTACACAATTAAAGTTCAGAAAGTTGAAACCAGAGCAAATTTATTTTTTTAACATATTTATGCTTCTCAGACTTTGTGACTGCATCAAATGCTCAATGAAGAAATCCATGGTACGTACTTTATAAGAATTTAAAATCCTATTTAAATGTTCTTTAAATGTTCTTATAATATTTCCAAACTGTATTTATTAAATGTTATCATGTAATATTTAAACCGTATTTTTTTCACTTTTCATAATTTCAAACCCTCTCTTCTTCACAGCAACCATCACCACGCCCCAAAACAACCACTAAGCCACCATACACCACTTACAACCAACCAACACCACAGTCGACCAACTCCCATTGCAGTCGACCAACTACCTTTGATTACAGATTTTGAACCATTAATCCAGATGGGTTTGAACAAATTAAGATGGTTTTGGAAAATTTGAGATGGAAGTGTTACTGTGTGAAGGCGGCAATGGGTTTGCTACAGTGGAGGCAACGGTGGCATGGATAAAAAAGGTGGATGACAACCGTGGAAGTGCTACAATGGAGGCAACAGAGGCGTGTGTTGTGGCCAAAATTTGACCGGTACCGAACGAGCATTAGTTGGGACCAAACGAGCACGTGAACAGACCTGCAAAGCACAACACGAGCAAACGGTGACGCGCCAGGACCCCCGGTGGGGGCTCCGGCGGGGAGTCTCCGATGCTTAAGTCAGTAAGCCATATTGAGAGAGTATCTGATAATATTATAAATCGTCAGAACTTACCATCTTCCTCCTTTTCACTTTCATTTTATGGGAAAGTATTAAATGGTCGGTTACGTCCCCTTAATGGGGAGTTAACAAAATTGATGGGTAGTTATTTACCCATAATGGGAGAGTGGGAGAGTGGGTAAACGCCACTTCCTACCTCTCCAAGAGTCATGGGGCAGTTTTAGGCCTCTCTGATTGCGACACGTGTCGCTCTCCCACAGGTGTATATTTTTACCCATATCATTTGTCCCCCATTCCATGTTCTTTCTGAGAAAGAATGTGGAAGCAGGATAATTGACTTAGCATCAAATTTTGGACCCTATTAAGGGATGCTCCGCGTTAGGAATTTAAACCAAAAAGTGATATATCTCTCTCATTGGTAGAGTGCAGAAACTTTTGGTTCGGCAAAGGCGGGCTTGTTTACCCGGCCTACCGAATACAGGCTTAGAAGGGCTCGCCTACTCGATTGACAGAGTAGAGGCCTTAAGCGTGCTCGTCTACTCGGCCAGCTGAGTAGAGAGCATGGATGTAGTCTTTTGCTTAGCTGGTCGAGTAGAGTCTTAAAGGAGCTCATCTGCTGGGCTGCGCAAGCAGAGAGACAGACTAATGTGCTAGTCGCCTCGGCCTAGCGAACAGAGGCTTAGGAGACTCTGAAGGTGCTCGTCTGCTCGGCTTAGTGAGATGACTCTAATGTGTTCGTCTGCTCAGCCTAGCGAGTAGAGGCTTTAGAGGTTCTAAAGGCGCTGGTCTGCTCGCTTGGAGAGCGGAGAGACAAATGTGCTCGTTTACTCGGCTAGAACAGAGGCATGGGTCTGTGCGCTCGTCTGCTCGGCAGAAGCTAAGACCAAAGGTGCTCGTCTACTCGGCTAGAGCAGTGGCATGGGTCTGTGCGCTCGTCTGCTCTGCAGAAGCTAAGACCAAAGGTGCTCGTCTACTCGGCTAGAGTAGTGGCATGGGTCTGTGCGCTCGTCTGCTCGGTAGAGGCTAAGACCAAAGGTGCTCGTCTACTCGGCTAGAGTAGAGGCATGGGTCTGTGCGCTCGTCTGCTCGGCAGAGGCTGTCTACTCAGCTAGAGCAGAGGCATGGGTCTGTGCGCTCGTCTGCTCGGCAGAGGCTAAGACCAAATACGCTCGTCTACTCGGCTAGAGTAGAGGCAAGGGTCTGTGCGCTCGTCTGCTCGGCAGAAGCTAAGACCAAAGGTGCTCGTCTACTCGGCTAGAGCAGTGGCATGGGTCTGTGCGCTCGTCTGCTCGGCAGAGGCTAAGACCAAAGGTGCTCGTCTACTCGACTAGAGCAAAGGCATGGGTCTGTGCGCTCGTCTGCTCGGCAGAGGCTAAGACCAAATGCGCTCATCTACTCGGCTAGAGCAGAGGCATGGGTCTGTGCGCTCGTCTGCTCGGCAGAGGCTAAGACCAAATACGCTCGTCTACTCGGCTAGAGCAGAGGCGAGGGTCTGTGCTCGGCAGAGGCTAAGACCAAAGGTGCTCGTCTACTCAGCTAGAGCAGAGGCATGGGTCTGTGCGCTCGTCTACTCGGCAGAGGCTAAGACCAAATACGCTCGTCTACTCGGCTAGAGCAGTGGCATGGGTTGTGCGCTCGTCTGCTCGGCAGAGGCTAAGACCAAAGGTGCTCGTCTACTCGGCTAGAGCAGAGGCATGGGTCTGTGCGCTCGTCTGCTCGATAGAGGCTAAGACTAAATACGCTCGTCTACTCGGCTAGAGTAGAGGCAAAGGTCTGTGCGCTCGTCTGCTCGGCAGAGGCTAAGACCAAAGGTGCTCGTCTACTCGGCTAGAGTAGAGGCATGGGTCTGTGCGCTCGTCTGCTCGGCAGAGGCTAAGACCAAATACGCTCGTCTACTCGGCTAGAGCAGTGGCATGGGTCTGTGCGCTCGTCTGCTCGGCAGAGGCTAAGACCAAAGGTGCTCGTCTACTCGGCTAGAGTAGAGGCATGGGTCTGTGCGCTCGTCTGCTCGGCAGAGGCTAAGACCAAAGGTTCTCGTCTACTCGACTAGAGTAGAGGCATAGGTCTGTGCACTCGTCTGCTCGGCAGAGGCTAAGACCAAATATGCTTGTCTACTCAGCTAGAGCAGCGGCATGGGTCTGTGCGCTCGTCTGCTCGGCAGAGGCTAAGACCAAATACGCTCGTCTACTCAGCTAGAGCAGAGGCATGGGTTTGTGCGCTCGTCTGCTCGGCTTTGCGAGCAAAAGCGCAGACCCAAAAGGAGCTAGTCTACTCGGCTGGGCGAGTAGAGGCCTTATAGAGGATTCGAGTGAAGTAGCGTGTCCATTCAATTTTGTCATTCCCATCAAGGGTTAGAAGGGTAAACTTGCCCCCCTGTTATGCTGATTGATTGGCGCCACGTGTTGGTTGTCCCAATGCTCGTGAGATCCTGGCTATTGGATTAGAATAATATCTCTATATAAGGAGAACTTTATATTATTTGAGCATGAGAGACTTCGAGAGGCCTAAAGGAGCTTGCCTGCTCGGACTAGCGAGGTAGGAGTCCATCGGAGTTCTTTAACTCGGCTCGACGAGTAGTAAGCTAGGATTTTGAAGGATCTCTACTCTGCGAGGCTGACGTGACTTCTTGAGAAAGGAGCATGAGTGCTCAGCTGGGCCAAGGTTTAGGCGACTCTTTACAGAGATGACCACGGGTGCTCGGCAGACCATCATAAATGTCCTCAATGAAGGGGTACCAGATGATGACAGGCATTGTGATGCTGAGCTTCTCAAGGTGTTGGTCGTGAGAGTGGTTAGAGCACGGTTGAGGCACTTAAGAGTAAGCCTCGTAATATCTCTGAGGTTTATTCCTTGAATGACGATACTACTCGTCGTTCAGAACAAGTGATGTGGCCATTGTAATAGTCTTGGTCATTCTCGTGATGCACAAGGAGAGATTATTTCTGAATTCGGCGTTTGCTTGACCTTGGACGTTGGTTATAAAAGCTCTCAGCATCATGATGAGGAGGTTAGGTGAGGCATCATTGAATATGTTGTTGTTGACAGGATGTGGTTTGTAGTGCTTGACATATTTTAAAGGGCTGACTGACTGAGGTTTGCAACTGCTCTACATATTTTTGCACGGCCTAAATAGAGAGCGAACAGGTTGTGCTACTTAGCCATCATAAGCCCCGGGCGAGAGTGGTTGTCATTTTATATATATGGCATGAGTGGTGGCAAGTAGTTTGTGCTGCTTAGCCATCGTATAAAGGAGAATGTAGGCTCCATGCGAGGCTGGTCGTAGTCTCATATATATGTAGCCCCCTGACTAAGAAGGCATAGATGCAAAGATGGCTTCTTAGTCACTATGTAGGGCATGTTCGTAAAAATAAGGCATAGACGCAACGACGGCTTCTTAGTCATTGAGTAGGGCATGTTCATAACTATTTGTTTGCCAGCTCGGTGAGATAAGTAGATAAAGTTAGAGGACCATGGTCTGTCCAAGCAAGCAGCAGACGTGGAGTCCGTCAGAGTAAGATGCCACTAGATAACTAACAAAGATGTTGCAGCATTTTGCCGATACGCTGTGCAGCGATGTGGCAAGTGAGAATACGGGCCCGAGATCTCAAATTCGCCAGGCATACTGGCAAAGTAATAACCGTTGGCTTTGTCGCACTCATGGTTATTAGATTAGTGGTAGCGTGTGCGTCTCCATTTCACAAGTCTATATGTGATGCTAAGCAGGCAGGATGCTGCCATTAAAGCTCTTAGCTTAACTAAAGCCACATGGGCTATGAACTTGTTTTTCAATTATGAAGTGGCGTGCATGCCACTGTTAAACTTCGTAACAGGAAAAACATGTCACGGGAAAATATAGCAAGAGGGCATATGAGCTCATTAAGGCAACTATATTTAAACGCTAAAATAAGGCTAATAATCATGCTTTGTTACACCATTACTCCCATGTTGGTTTAGACAGTTTGGATGTGTCGTATTAGGTGACGCAAGCGAAGCATAATAAAAATTTACAAGCACTCAGATGGCATGAAGGTGCTTTGCCAATTGAAGCAATTGGGCGGTGCTAGACCAAAAAATTAACAGGTTTTTGGCTAAAATATTTAAGCAATACATAGGTGTACGCCAAAAGTATCGTGCTTAAAATCATAGCCGTTACGATTATGCTGTGTACAAACAACTCTATGTATACAGGCTTTAGTGACGAATATGACCATTCATGTGCAGGCTAATATGCACAGATAAATCACATTATCATATTTAATTAAATATTGATTGTGGGCGAGCACTAGAAATATGCAAAATTATGGGTTAAAACATAATTTCATAAGAAAGAAAGAGTGCACCTGATAAAAGTCAGTTTCTCTTTCACCAAAGGAGGCAATCAGAGCACTGTCGAAGCGTCGCCGCCATCAAAAGTGCCATCTGCCGGCAGTTTGGCACAGAGGGAGGTAGATCCGGCCACTTCTTTTCCAAAACCCATAGCAGCTGGCTGATATGTAGGTCTGACCATTTTCTTTTTCACGACTCAAGGCGATAGCTGTCGTCGTACAGCGCGATGTCGGTGTTGGATGCTGGGATGGTGGCCGGTGGAGCTCCTGCAGCTATGGCGGCGACATCGTTGCGTATCTGGTGCAGCCCAGGCGGCTTGTAGCCGGTAATGGTGGTCTGGAAACATTGTTTGGCATGATGTCGCAGATTGGAACGGTGCGTCGACGGGGGTTAGATCCGATATTTGGCGACGCGGTAGTCAATTGTGGCGACACAAATCTGGACAGATGCGCGGCGATCAGCTGCCGATAGCGTACATCTGTCGAGATTGTGGCCACCGCCGTTAATTTTGACAGTGGGTTGGCGGCTGATGAATGGGCCCCACTGGCTTGCAGACCCAAGGCGATAGGAAGTAGGGGCGATGAGACAACTCGCAATGGCGTTTAGTGCGGTAGTGGTAGCCCGCCGTTTGGCGACGGCACTGTAATTCGGTGGCGCATGGCCGTAGTGGTTGTGCGGTGGAGCGGGCGGTTGCCCTGGATCTGAACAGAATGGTTTTGCGGCTCTGCTATTGGTCAAGAAGAAGCGGTGGTGGCAGGCCTGTGGTTGGTATTGCTACGTCGCCATGGGCTGAGGTCTTTATTTGGCGGATTGCAGTGATTATTGTGATTGGTGTCACTGATTGGCCGGAGACTGAAGCGACCATGAGGAGTCGGCCGGAATGGTGACGGTAGCCTACCGCACGTTTCCGTGGCGTCGCTAGTTGGAGGGGGAGTTGTCAAGCCCGTGTTGGCGACAGTGGCCACGGTGGTGTATAGTGCCGGTCTTCTATTTTTATTTTATTTTTCTTTTCTTTTGGTATGGTCAGTGAATGCGCCGGTAACCGGAGTTTGGGCGAAAAACTGGCGGCCGGCCAACGCTCGGCTTCGGCATGTGTTTGTCCTCTTTGTCGTAACGGCGGAGACACGAAGAGACAATCTCGACAGGAGCGACAACCGGCGCCGTGTCTCGCTATAGCGTCATCGTCAGAGACGTTGGCCTGGGCGGCGCGGTGCTGCCGCTGATCCAGTCTCTTTCTTCTTTCTTCTTTTTATTGTGGGCGACCCCAATTTTGCAGACCCTCGGCGGCGCGACGTTGGTGTGGCAGCGGCGGCCGACCGTTTTGCGGCGGTGCTGATTTTGGTCGCGACGGCGGTAGGGCCGAGATCGGTTTAAGGACCCATGGTTCCTGCAGCGCCACTGTTCTTGGTTGCTGTAGCATCGTTGGCGCTGCTATTTTTTGTGGTGGCGGGCCATGATGGCCAGATTGATGACCCATGGTAGTGGGCGACCGGAGACGGTTCCTGTAACAGCGGCAGTGGTGCGTGCCCACTGGCAGAACTTCGTCGGACTTGAAGGTCGGTCTTGGTGCTTGGTCTTCGTGAGACTTGGTCTAAATATTGCTGTCGGCTACCACGTGATTAACTGTTGGTGGTATGCCGGCAGTGCTGTCGGAGGTTTACATTTTGCTTCAAGATCTGCCCGGCTAGTCGGTCCCACGGATGGCGCCAAATGTTGTGGCCAAAATTTGACCGGTACCGAACGAGCATTAGTTGGGACCAAACGAGCACGTGAACAGACCTGCAAAGCACAACACGAGCAAACGGTGACGCGCCAGGACCCCCGGTGGGGGCTCCGGCGGGGAGTCTCCGATGCTTAAGTCAGTAAGCCATATTGAGAGAGTATCTGATAATATTATAAATCGTCAGAACTTACCATCTTCCTCCTTTTCACTTTCATTTTATGGGAAAGTATTAAATGGTCGGTTACGTCCCCTTAATGGGGAGTTAACAAAATTGATGGGTAGTTATTTACCCATAATGGGAGAGTGGGAGAGTGGGTAAACGCCACTTCCTACCTCTCCAAGAGTCATGGGGCAGTTTTAGGCCTCTCTGATTGCGACACGTGTCGCTCTCCCACAGGTGTATATTTTTACCCATATCAGCGTGCATGGAGAATGTGGAGGGGCAGTGCTAAGAGTGTACAGTGGATGGGTTGGAAGCACTGGGAAACATGGTTGCAGCTGCCACCGTCGTTAGTCGGCACACCGTCAGCCCTGACCACCTTAGCCCCTGTTGTTGTCAACCACTGACATCCTAGTTTGAGATGTAGTGCGTGGTGCGTAAATCATGGCGGTGGTGCGGTAATGGTGGTTGGCAATGGTATAACAGATAAGTTTGGTGGGGGTTGCGATGTCATTGATATAGTGGTGATTTGGAAAGAAAGGGGGGAGAAAAAAAGGGAAGAGATCTGTGATGGTGCGGGCAGTGGGTCGTGGCGGTGGTGCAAGGCGGGTGGGTTGCGATAGTGGTGCGTGGTGGTTGACAATGGTGAATGGGTATGGTGGAGGTAAGCAAGGTCGAAGGTATGGCAGCAGTTTGGGAAGACACAGAGGAGAAATGGAGGGGGAATTTACTTTTCAAGTTATGGATAATATAGTCATTTTGTTTGAACCATTAATAAGTACTTAATAATTCTACTTGGTCAACGGACATTACTATTTGTCCAAACTAATGGGCACGCGTGTTATTTCATCCTAACCTCAAGAATCCGAGTAAAATTAATCGTAACAAAAATATTTTGTCTATCTTTTTATGGGTTTTCTACCACTTTTAATTGTTAAAAATAGACTTTTGTAACAATTGTTAGTCTTTTAGTGACAAATGAAAAAGTAAAATATAAAATGGTAAGAACAATTTTCTCGGAAAAATGTTTTCTTGCAAGAAGAGAATAGAAGAAGTAAAAGAGCAATTTCTTCAGAGTTCCTTTGTGATGGCAAAGTCTCGTCCTTTGAAAATATCAAAAACTTCGGCCTTTGGCCTTTAACCTTGTTCTGAAATGGTTACTACAGTAATTGTTCGCGTAGAGCTTGCTTTGAATAGTGTTTTTGTTATGTAAAAGTTGAATTCCGCTCATGCTCGATGTTTTATATGCACTTGAACATTTATGCTTCCTCTAGAATTTTACTTTTATTTTTCTTTCCATATCTATGACCTCATGGTGCTCACGCTAAACGCAACAAAGCCCTAGAGGTTCTGCAAATTTATTCTATTAGGCGCTCACCTTTCGGCTCCGGTCGCTTGCACAATTAAAGCATTAAGCGTAAGTTTGGACCTTTTCGAGTTGTTAAAGTCACTGTATATACTTACAAAAAAGAAAATGTCAATTGGATGTGCAAGAAACTTCAACATTTTCATGTCGGATGGAAATGTTAACCTCTCCATCTAAGCACTATACTATTCGAGAACTCAAGCCATCCGACAAATGTGCTAACATTCTTCTGCTTAGACGAAAGTTAGGGTCAGCAAGTTGCCTTTAGTTCTCAATCACCAGGGCAACACGCTTATTTAGCATTGAAATGATTTTGGCAATGTAGCGATAATTAGTGATTGTTAAATGTATTTAGTGACTTTTATTTAGTGGCGCTAAAAAGTACTACTAAGAATTATCATTGAAAGTGTTATAAAAAAATGTCATTAACTGGATTGAACGATCATTAAATATTGTTATACGAGAAGTTATAGTTATCTTCCTACATCCCGAGTAGCCGCAAAAAAAAAAAAAATCTTTTGCATTAGAGAGCAAATCATAGTCACATGTTTAATTTTCGCTTTCCGCTGACTCACCCAATTAGCAAAAAATGGATGTGGCTAAAGCTTGACGGTGGTATTTTAAAGCTAACGCTGATTTTGAAATTGTCACTAAATGCCTCTAAAAAGTTGGAGCTATAAATATTCGCCAACAAAGAGAAAATTGAAGGAGGTTGATGGTGAGAAAAGGTTCACCTTCAATAGCCAACACTTCCATACCATTTGTTGCTCACTTACTATCATATGGAACCCATTTACAACAAAGGTCAAATTTCAATTTTCGTACTGTTAAAAGTAAGTGTTCACGTTTCGATCACAAGTAAGCGTGCAAGCCAAGCACTAAGCATAAATCTGGATATTTTCACGCCAATTGGAAATGTCTAATAACCTCCCTGTCTAACCACTAAAATTGTTCGCGAATTTGAGCCATATTCCAACCCATGTGCTAACGTTCTTGTGCTTGGACGAGAGAATGCTTATTCTACATTAGAGAGCAAATTATATTCACGCTGGTGGCCTTTTACAGGTGAAAAGGAAACAAAAGTAACAACCAAAGCAGAAAAAGAAGCAAAAATATTCACGTTTCAACTGAATTTAAAAAAAAGTAAATTTAGTTTTGTGTATAGAGATAGTATCAATTCCATATATGCTATCCGGGCTGGTAATGATACGTATGTCGTATGTGCAATTTTGGTTTCGAATGCAACGCTCCAAAGCAGGTACTTTTGTTTTATACTCAATATTTGTCCAAAAATAAACCCCTCTGCAGATGAATCATCTCTATTTTCTCCCGTATAGGACATCATAATCTGCGTTATAGTATAGGTATCGATTTCCAAGGATTTCACAACTTCTCCTAAAAAAATTTCCTATGGAGTCCAAAATGATAGCGAGGTCAGGTGTTTCTTTCCACAAAGATGGTGATTCAAGGCAATAGCCCTCAAAATTATACAACTTGTGTGACCTTAATTTATAGCCGAAAAGATCTGAGACAGTACAAGAAAGAATGATCTCTTGATTAAGCCCAAAAGGCAAGCAGAGGTAATGCTTTTGGTGTGGCCCAAAGTGATAGTATTCCATAATACATGACAACAGACCGGAAGGACACTCGAGTCGTAAGTAGAGCTTACAATATCTCCTATAGCAACAAATGGTAATTGTTAAATATATTTAGTTTAGTAGTTCTTACTTAGTGACAGTAAAAAACGCTATTAAGAATTGTTCCTGCCTTTATGTCTACAAAAATGTCATCAGCAATATTCAACAAAAATTGATGGCACTATATGAGCGGATTGTAAGCTATATTTGACGACAATTAGTGATACAACATGAGCAGAGTGTAAGCTATTCCTAGCGCTGAAGCTTCACCCAAAATCTTTCGGCATAGAATTCTCAAAGAATAAAAGACAACCAGAATGTTAATGGCCTGCGTTATGACTGGTCACTGCATTTATTGATTCCAATACTTTTTCTTGGACTACATTAATGGTAAGAATTCGGAATCCACAAGTTTTCACCCAAAAGACTCAGAGTAAATCTTAAGCTTGCAAACGGAACGCCCCAAGTAAATGGAGAGGGTCTTCAAGCTAACTTTCAAGATCACCTTGCTGCTTTTTGTAACAGGTTAGTAACCCCCCACCCCAACCGTGTGATACACAGAAATATTTTCAAGAAGCTGTTAACATAAGAGGCGCCATATCTTGGCATATTTGTGCAACATGTTTGTGGCTAATGAATGCAAGTGATAGGTTTGGCAATCTCAAAGGTGTCAGGGTTCGATGGAGTCATGCCCACACCTTGTGAAACTTACCGAGATTGCAAGTATGCCTGCGATCCCCAAGGGTATGCGAGTTGCACCAGTGGCCTCTGCAAATGCCATTTGAGCCGTGCTGTCGAAAAGATCCCAAGTGATGGAGTTGAAGGGTGCAAGAGCAACGATGATTGTCAAGTTCCCTGTCCTCCCAACTGTGCAACCAACGAGTGTGTTGCAGGTAGATGCATATGTGCTTGTAATACTTGAAAATTGTCTGGTCATTATTTAGGGTGGAAGGCTCATTTTCTGTGATCTCAAGTTTTTAAACAAAGAAGTGGTTCCATGCGAGAAAGTGTTGAGTGTGACGGTGGCGTGGTATTACGTACGCCCCAATGAATTCACTCCCTAATAACACCTTAGAAATCCTTGTCACCAATGTCGATCAAAACCATTGTCCATGTCAATGTTTCGGCCATGGATTCTGGCCGCTCACCGAGAAAACTTTTGCATCTATTGCTTATTAAGCTCATATTATTTGGTAGGTAACTTTCATCAAGTTAATTAAGGCTCTCTTTGTTTTACACAACATATTTTCCAAAAATGCTTTCGGGAGTTTTCCTGTGTTTGCATTATTTAAGGAATATGGTCTACAAAAGATGTTTACGAGTCAAAGAAAATGGTAGGTAATTCATTCTCATCAAGTTAATTAAGGCTCTCTTTGTTTTCCACAAAATATTTTCTAAAAATGCTTTTGGTGTTTTCTTGCGTTTGAAGTACTTAAGGAAGGAAAAAATTTGGCAGCTACCCCGTTTAGAAGAATCTTCCTCCTACCTCCTATATAGCGACAATCAATCGTCTCTAGTGACTTTATTTAATGATACTAAAAAATGCTGCTAATAATTATCATTGAAAATGTTAGAAGAAAAATTATTAGAAACATTTTGCGACTATTAATTGTTACTATACACAGGCAGGGGCGGAGCCAGAATTTCACCCCAGGGAGTGCTAAAAATACATCGAAATTAACAAATTATTTTATAAGTAAAATGGCAAAAAAAAAAAGGTGCATTTTTCGATAATACACAAAAAATACGAAAAAATATCTAAATAATTTTATTCTTTTACTTTTTCCGTCATGTTTCGTTATCACGTTAACCTAATTAACTTAATTTCAACCTACCATTCAACTAAATCACACATTCACACCAATTGGGTTTCATCCTCCGTCAACAATCTCAATAATCAATAATCACAATTCAAAACTCAAATAATCAATAATCACAATTAATAATCAATAATCATCAATCAATAATCACCCATGTAACCATGCTGGAATATCAAACTAGATAACTAACCTAGAATGCTTTTGCTTCTACAAAATTGAATAATGAGGAGTTACTGTATGCTGAACATCTTTGTTGTTCATCCATTGATATAAATCATATGATCAGACCACAAATCTACTAACATCGAACATCATTGATCTTTATAGCATTTCAGAAAGAAAAAAAAAGTCAAATAAATCCTGTAGGGTTGTAGAGATGGCATCATGGCAAGATTAAGGTGAATCGGAAGTTCTAACGCAATATGGGAACGCCTCACTGCAATGCATCTTTCTTCCTTCTCTCAGCTTTCAGTGAAAATAATTTAACCCAAAAGTTCTTTTTACTAATAATGAGCCAGTAAAGTAACTATGTCTCAATCTTGGAAACCAAAAGAAGAAAGATTCTACACGAGGAAGTGTCTGGGGAGGGACCTGTACTGATTGAAGTCGGAATTGATGGCAGCAATGGCTACGTCTTTGATGTGTGAAGGCGCCAAGAAATCGGGAAAGCCTTCGACGAGGTTGATGGCGTTGCAGCACTGGGCAAGAAGGGACAACTGCTGGATAGGGGAGGGTGTTAGCGCCGGTGGACTAGTGGAGTGACTGGAGGATGGAGGTCTTCAGAACTCAGACCGGTACTGCTGGTGGCCGGTGCAGAAGTCGCCGTGAGGGCGTGAGGCCGTCCGTCAAAGAGTAGTGCGTAGATCTAGAACCAGATCTAGATCCAGCAAACGTCACCGTCCGTCGTCGCCTAGAGAGAGAGTCGTCGCCGGTTTGTGCTTGGCCGGAGTGAGGCGCCGTGGCCGTGACTGAGACAGTAAGGAGGTCCAGTCTCCGAGAGTCTGAGGTCGTGTCGTTGCTGCTCGTTGGAAATTGGAAGGAGAGAGAGTCGCGAAAAGAGAAAGAAGATAGGGAAATAAACTATATATATATATATATATATATATATATATATATATATATATATATATATGGGAGCTGATCCATTGATAGCGCTAGCAAAATGGAGTATTTGCTAGCGCGATCTGGGCCGTCCATCCTGAAAGATGGACGGTCCAGATCGCGCCTTTTTCGAAAACTGTCAGTCGTCCGCGACACTATGTCGCGGACGGATTTTTTTACCTTTTTGCCCCTCCACCCGTCCGCTACATTGTATCGCGGACGACTGACAGGCCCTGACGCATGTCAAAAAAAAGTAGTCCGCGACACAATATCGTGGACGACATTTTTTACCTTTTTGCCCCTCCATGCCGTCCGCGACATAGTATCGCGAACGAATGACAGGCCCACACATGTGTGGTGTGACTTTTCTGTGTCATTAATGTGTCCGCAAGGGAGGGAAAAGAGAAGACTAGTCCGCTACATAATGTAGCGGACTAGTCTTCTCTTTTTCCCTCCCTTTTCTCATTCTGACTCTTCTTTTCTCTCTCTTCTTACTTTGATCCTGATGAACAAATCTTCATGAAGTTCGTTGGCAACAGATTGCCATTGGTAAAAAAGACTCCAAAACGAGCACACTCAATTAGCACATCCACCTGCAGGCTGGAACCATTCATGAAATTGGCTGGCAACAGATTGCCATTTTGTTCTAGGGTCTTCAACCTCCTCCATTTCTATCACCCTTTATCAAAAACGAAAAGATTTAAAAAAAAAAACTTAATTTCTCAAACCCATGACAACCAGATCAAAGCACATCATAACTATTTGAAGCGGCAAGATAGAAAGAGAAGGAAGAGTTTTCAAATGGTTGTGGCCTCGATCGCCACTCGCACGCTCACAAGGGAGAGAGAGAAGATGAGAGATGAGGGGGAAAGATCGTTGTGTCCTTGATCGCCGGACACGGGAGGTGCTGTCCAACTACCCCGAAGGAACCACCGTCTTGAAGGAGCTCATCCAGAAGAGATAAGATGAGAGATGAGGGGGAAAGAGAAAATAAAAGTTGGTTGTCTTTTTTTCAGAGCTGACAACACAGATGTCTCTTTTCGAGAAAGTAAATAGTCCGCTACATAATGTAGCGGACGGTATTTTTGTTAAAAAAACGTCCGCTACATTATGTAGCGGACGAACTTAAAAAAACGTAAAAGAAGATTTGGACCGTCCGCGATACAATGTAGCGGACGGGTGGAGGGGCAAAAAGGTAAAAAAATCCGTCCGCGACATAGTGTCGCGGACGACTGACAGTTTTCGAAAAAGGCGCGATCTGGACCGTCCATCTTTCAGGATGGACGGCCCAGATCGCGCTAGCAAATACTCCATTTTGCTAGCGCTATCAATGGATCAGCTCCCTATATATATATATATATATTATTTTCAAAATCTAAGGGGGTACATTAGCCCCTCGTGCAAGTGTGGCTCCGCCACTGTACACGGAATTGGAGAAAAATTCCTACAATCAAGGTTGGAGCCAAAGTTAATAAGAGCCAAAGTTTGTTCCTAAGAAATATGGTCTACAAAATAAGTTTCCGGTCAAAGAAAATTCAAAAGCCAAAATCATCTGTAAGTCACTTTCCCCTTCTCACGCACCTCCCTCTACCCTTATCTCTTACCCATGGCCCGCCAAGTCACAATGCATCCAACAAAGTCACAAAATAAAGAAAATTTGCACTTGACCACCTTGGCAAGTTTAACCCGTCTGAGTCCGAACTAACCCAAGTCCATCCCTTCGCACTGTCACTTCCATTCTACTGAATCCATATCTCTCCAGAAGTTCCTCGATCATGTCGGGGTCCAACTTCATCCTCGGAGTCACCAAAAGTTGATAGTAGAAAATATTATATGGTCCGAAATTAATAATTTTGACTATCTAGAACTGTTAAATATATTATGTAATAGTTATGTTTCCTTTAATCTCTCAAATATTAGAGTTTCTAGCTAGTATAATGGGGTGGCAAATGCAATTGGCATGACTGGAGTACTTAAATCTTACCCAACTTTTTCTCTCTCTCCAAAAAGAAAAAACACCTTGTCTCCCTCCATAATTTCTTCGTCTTTGTTGCCACCGCCAGCTTACTTCAGCGTGGTAGAATAGTTTGACTTAGGTTGTTTGGTTTTCGTTGGTGTGTTTGGGTTGAGTTCTCTCTAGCATTTCGGTGGCTACCGTCGTCGGGCATCACTAGACTTCTGACACCATTTGAGATCGCTGCGATAGGCTATGGACGGGAGGTGTCTTCTGAGATTGGTCATTTTGGGAAGGCGTTTAGGTTGGTTTGATGGTTAATTTAGGTGGGACTCTGCTAGTCGTTCGCGGTTGGGTTGCTCGGTGGGTTTTACGCGTGGTGGCCAAAAAAGGGTTTGGGAGGTCCACAAGTTTGGCAGTGATTGAGGGAGACTGTGGACCGGATATTTCCATCTAGGGATGTACTCCCTCTCCCCCCCCCCCCCCCCAGTCGGTTCCCCCTTCCCCCATTCGCTATTTTGTCAGTGGTGGTTTGCGATGTGGCACTGTGTTTAAGATGGTTTTTGTGGCGATTATGACTCCGGATGTGATCTGACAGGGTGGTCTTATGGCTGGGTGACAGTATGTGGAAAGCTAAGGAGGTGCAGCCGTGTTTATTTTTTCACGTGATACCTGTGGCTGAAGGGTGACTGGTGGGAGGAACTGATATTGCAGTCGTTGGGTGACGGTGTGTGGTGGTTCGGCAGCGACTAGGGTGGCGTTGCTGAGGGCTTGCCGATCTGCAGTCGGTGGCGTCACTCCGTACGGTGTGCGTGGGGGTTTGTGCCCTCAAGACACGTGTCCTGCTGTTATCTGGTTCTCGACATGTGTCCATGACTGGCTCAGGGCATTGGACAAGTGGTGGAAGAGAGTAGTGGGCAGATTTTTTTTTGGTTGTTATACTTATCCTATTGCCATAAAAGAAGGAAAAGAAAAAAACTGGTTTGTTTTATATTTTTCAGTGCTTGCTTAGTTGTTTTTTTTCTAGTCCTGCTAATTTTTGTATTTTGTTCATTTAAGTTATAGATGATAGTTTTGTTTATTTAAGTTATAGATGATAGTTGTCGGCAATACCATAATTGTAATTCCTATGTCATCGTGTATTATTGAACTTGTCATATATGAGCACGATGTAACCATCTTTATATCAATGGTACGGTTTCTTATCCCTTTTCAAATAGAAAAAAAAATTCTTACCCGGACATGACTCATTATTTCAGGTTCTTCTTGTTTAACCTGGTGCACCCACAGTATCTCAAGTGTGTTTGGTATTTGGGCCTATATTAGTTAGAAATTTTGAGTCCCAGATAAAAACTAGAAAAGTGGAGTATATTCCTGAAAATAAGTAACAGTACACAGTTCTTTTGAAGATACTTATCAGAAAGTATTTACAAAAAAATCATTATTCGTGAAACAAACGAGATCTCATATAGAAATTGGTAATGTAAGCATGACATCAGAGACCAAATATTTCATTTAAGGGAGAAGGGTAAGAAGTGACTTCCCAGTTCCCTCCACACAGGAAAAGTAAAATGGGAAAGAATTGCCTTTTTTCAACTCCTTACGAGGACAAATTCTGTTATCGACTTTTAGAACACAACGGTTGCCGAAAGGTCAAGTTTAAGATCTTCCTGCTAAAAAATTTCAATGCTTTTAACCTCTAAAATCTGGCTTTTCCTGCAATTAG
>JAVXUP010002632.1:0-118141 GCA_033070095.1 Escallonia herrerae | reverse complement strand
CTAAATCACTCAAATTTTTAGATTCAGTAGCCTACAGGATTCAGCCTGTGACAATGCCAAATCCATTCACAATCCAGTGGCACAACCAAAGGGCCTTCTTGAGACTTAGAGACAGCATCCGTGGCAAGTAAGGGAAGCCAACAGTTTTTGTACCTGAAATTTGATAGAGACATCATTCAAAATTCTGCATAGCTTACTATTGCCAATTTCTCGGGTAACTTGTTGCTTTGTTACCTATGTATCGCTTTTTCTAATGCAGGTCCGTCATAGAGGTCACGATTCCTGTCAACAGCTGCGAGGAACTCTAGCTGCTTCCTGGCTGTAGCCACAAGGTTTTCACTTATGACAGTCTTCTGTGCTTCAAGCCATTCCAGCTCTTGCTGTCTGTCCATTCTGCAGTAAGTAAACTACCCGACTATTTATTAGTCTTCCTGTAATCCATCTTTTGCTATAACAGCATTGTAGTCTAGATAATGCATGCTTATGTAACTGGTTATATTTAGGGCTAAAAAGGATCACAAACCGAGAAGAAAATGGGTGGTACAAAATTACCCGAAAACGATTTCAGCTAACAGATCTTGAAACTTTAAGAATTTTGAATACTCAGTTTGTCACTTCTAGCTAGTCATTCTGCCACTATGCTTTTCTCATGTAGATTGCTTGTTATTTATACTGCCCAAAATCACCCACAAATATATTCTTATTGGGCTCAAATTAAGATGTCTTCAGGAGATGAAGATTTTAAGGCGCAAGGCTTTCCTGATACAACCCTAACGGCCGTGCTTGTACTTGTGCTTCATCAGCATTTCATGCTTCATTCACTTCCTTGAAAAGGGGCAGGTTTCCTGGGAATGCATAGTTAGCATGACCGTGTTTCCCGAAGGCAATTTTTCATGCATCTTGTCAAGATTTCTGTGGTTTTACAACTAATATCTTCCCTTATTGCCTCCACGAGTAAAATCATTTCCTTGGTATTGATGGGCATGCATTGGACTGCCGGGAAAAGGGTGAGATGCGATCAAATCAGCTGATATTTCATGCTTAAACTTTAACTTTCCACACACTTCTGCATGTGATTCTTGACTGACTCCTCATGATACAAGTACTGTGCTATGCCATTGTCCAAACAAGATAGCTCGGGAACATCAAGATAGTCTGGTCAGTGAGCAACTTCTTCTGCCTGCAAGAAAAATCTGGGAGAAACAAGCCTTAAAGGTTTCTTACCAACATTGATCAGTCTCAAGTTTAAGCTTCGACCTAATATGGATGATCCAAGTGGCAGAGAAGATATTTGTTAGTTGTCTAGCATCACATTATCAAAGTATATGTGGTGTTCAACTAAACAAGATTGACAACCTGTTAGCCAAATGTCCAGTTAGATATTAAACCTTGGTTTACTTGAGAAAGTTCGAACTCAAATTTTCTAAAAAAATTGAATTGCGCCTGTCCACCAATTTCATTCATGTACGTTCGATATTCGTTTATTTCCGTTCCTCTTTTAGATACCATCTTTTCTCGCTCACTTTTAACGTCAACCGATGCCGTCATCATCTCCTTCGGGAACCTCGTAGCACCGCGCGGCTGCATAGCAAAGGTTTCATTCCAACATTGATCAGTCTCAAGTTCAAGCTTTGACCTAATATGGATGATGCAAGTGGCAAGTATTGTGGTGCTAAGATAGCATCAGGCATCAATCAAAGCAGATTTCCGTTGACATTTATGGGAAAGCTTATTAGTCTTTGATAATTGATGATCCAGGACAGGTGGCAACTAAGTACCAACATTGAAAATTTTCAGGTATGACGGCTGAAGTTTATTAAAATATTCAACCATGAAACCGGAATTTATATTAGGTCAATGGCTAGACTTGATGATGCTTCAAACATCGGGGTCATGCATTTGTTGAAACCATTAGTATGTTATCCTAAAGGCAGGCATTTGTAGCCCCTGTAGCATTAAGAAACTCTGATTTTTAAAGTTGGGAGGGATGCATTAATATTTTTTTTTGCAAATCCACTGCACTTTCCTGGTCATTAAATACCAATAGGTTTGTTTGGTTCGTGATAATTTGGTGCATAGACAGAAATTCGGATTTGCTAAGTTCGGTTCAGTTCGGTTTATTTTTAATTAAATCAATCTTGATGATCTTAATTAATGATTGGGTTAATTACAAACTGTTTCCTGAGGTTACACGTTTTTGCACTTTGCTCCCCGTGTTTACAACTTTTACAACAGTGTACCCCGAGATCAACAAAATCATTACAAACAGTTCCGAAATTGGAAGTTCATTCAATTTTGGACATTAAGTCTCTATGTGCGGTGCACATGCCATTTTGGCATGGATAAATTTATAATTTCCCCCGTCCCATCTTCCTATGTTCTTCGCGTGCTCTATCTCTCTCTCATGCGGCAAAACCCTTAAGAAGAGTATCGATGATCAAAGAGGCTTGATCGGTTTTCGCCAAATCTCTACCAGACTCAGATCTAAGAACTGAGTCACATCATGGACTGCCAACGGGTCGAGCTTATGGTGTCAAGGGCCTAGCTAGGCCACCTCTCAAGATCAGGCTGAAGTGGAATAAGCAACAAGGAAGCAGCAGCAATGGATGACAGCAACAGCAGGAAGGAGAAAACAGGGAAGTTGGTAAATGAAGTTGCAACGCGTGAGGTAACAATAAGGAGAGAATTAACATCCTTGTTGGCGCGTGGCTCAGGCTTACTAAGCACCATTATGGCGCGTGGTCAGCACTCCCTGCGTTAACAACTATGTTGATTATCTCCATTAATATACTAATGACATCAGGTTGTTGGCCATTAACGCCACAATCTCTGTCTTAAGATTTCTTTAACAATTTTGCTCTCTTAATTTTTCTTTTATTTTCAAATGCCTGGTAAATAACAAAATGAGCTGGAAAGCATTAGTTGTAACTGCCCCGTACACGTGAATAGAGAGAAGAAAAATATCAGGCATTTTTGTGGTTTACTCTTCTTCTTCTTCTCTGGCCAGCTTCTCTGGTTTTCTTGTTAGCTACTCTGCACCAATTTTTGTCAATTTCCATCAGCCTTATCACTCCAAACCACTGGGTCCATCACATATGGTGGCACCTCGCACGGGTTAGCACCGACTTGGTGGATTCGACTCTAGTCTTACTAGTCTTCCAACCGCTTGAAGAGGGTCTGTTTCTTTGACCGATCAGACTTCTACGCTGGAACTTTTTCACGAAGAGTTACAAAATATAGATTTTACTGCCGGATGCCAGCGGCTTAGACGGCTGAGATGGGTTTGGTTTGGATTTGGGCTTCGTCTTGATGAATTTGCGATGTTGTTTTTATCTCATTTGGATTCCAGTGTAGTACAATGGATTGATGTTGCCCTTTTGGAGGCAAGGTTGCTTGAATGTGTTTAGGTTTAGCGTTTGAATGTGTTTATGTTTGATTTAGAGTTTGACTTCGGGTTGAACTTTACTGCCAGTGGCCTGAAGATAGGCTAAGGCTATAAAGAAGTTCATTATAGATTAATATATGACGAGGGTCTTGTTCATGTGCTTGGAGTATTCAACAGGGAGGTTGACAACCTTCCACCGCCGACAATTGATCCCAAAGGTCCATTGCCAAAATTCAACAGGGAGGTCGACAACATCTGAGAAGATCCCCAAGACAACTGTGCATACGGTTGATGATTCGCTGGCTTTGCAACATGGGCGAAAGTCGCAACAAGATTCTGATTAACATTTTCAGCATCACCTTTGACTGAAACAGGTGGTATGTGGAAGGCCTGGACAGGGGGAGGATTACGCCACCTAGGAAGCGGTCCAGCAACACGAAGAGTGCAGATTTTCAATTTGCAAACTCGAGCATAAAGGATTTGCCGCATGAGAGGGAGAGAGAGAGAGAGAGAGAAAGAGAGTGCAAACTCGAGCATAACTGAATCCAACATGGAAATCTGCAGACTCTTCTTGGAAATCCGTACACCCCACGTTCTCGAGTTTGCTCTGAGGCGGTGGAATTTGATTCACGGTGGTGAAGAGCTCAGGAGGGGTTGTGCAATTTGAGAGACCACGATGCCGCGTCATGGCCGTAAGTATCAATTTTGTCGCATGAGAGAGAGGGGGGGGGGGGGGGGGGGGGGGGGGGGCACCGCACATGAGGACTTAAGTCCAAAATTCGATGGACGTCCAATTTTTAAGCTGTTTGTAATGATTTTGTCAACCTTGGAAGACACTATTGCAAAAGTTGTAAACACGGGGAGTAAAGTGTAAAAAAATGTAAATCTTAAGGGATAGTTTTGTAATTAACTCTTAATGATTTTTTCTAAATCTCTTGTATTTGAGGAGAAAAGTATTAAATACAATTGTGATCCTCGTCATTATCGCTGACGTAGTATCATGCCCCAATAGAATAGCGGCAAATAGTCACCTTAGCCATTTTGTCACCACCAACATCACCACCTCAAGTCGGTTATTTGTTGGCCACAACATCCATGTCTCCGACCATAGCATTCAAGTCACGACCACATCCACGTCTTTAGCCAGATCTAGACCAGAGAGAGATAGGAGAGAAACCAAGACAACAACAATGGCAACGTCGACTTATCTACCATGGGTACTGGTCATCTCGATAGCGCACAAGCAGTCGACACAGAAGCTCCCAGGAACATAAGCTCCCCCTGTTTGCCCTCGCCCTCGCTCTTGTTGAACCTCTTCGCCACTAGTCATCATTTTGTGCAGAGGACTGATCGTTCCCTGCACACTAAAAAGGGGGAAGGTAAGCGTCGCCTCATCGGATTGTTGACATGGACGGTAACGAAGATATCCATCGTAATCTCGTTAGGGTGTGATATCACGCTAGCGCCGGTGACCTAGCATCACTTTTACAGTGAATATTTACTCGTACGTAGGTGGTGAACTCAAAACGTGCAAAACCTAAATACGCCAAAAAAATATATGAGCAACAAAGATAACACGAAACGAGAAGAGTGGAAAGTGGATATATCCAACTTCACTCATTAGCATTTCAGTCGTGGCTTATATACATTTGTTATAAAAAAAAATATCGGTGGTCTAAAATCAATAGTTCCGACCATATAAGACCGATAAACATACCTTAACCTCTTCTTTTATCACATTAGCACCTCTAATGGTCATAACAAATGATAGAAGACATGCAACATTCACTTGCATTGCGGCAGAGATGAAGCGGTGAATATAATTTGTGTGAGAGAGAGTGATTAGAAAAGTCAATTCACACCCCCCCCACCCCCCCCACCAAACCCCGAAACTGGTCCATTTGTCAACTACTACAGCTAACCCTATGAATAACCCCTTCACATCTCTTCATTACCAAAACCTAATCCACTGCCAAAATTCCTTTTCTAACGTTATCCTTCCCTGTTTCCTCTCCCTTTCACTCCTACACCTCCTGGAATCCTTTGTTGGGAGAAGTTAATAAAAAAAAGTATCCGAGACTTTAGCAAGAACCATATCTCTGCTGTCTTCCAAAATCGAAGACTTGCATTATTTTAAGTGCTCCTGCGTATTTTTTAGTCTTTCTTTTGGTTAAAGCGGAAAGCCGAAAAGCTAAGCTAACGACGTTCACTATGCTTTGTTGAAATTGTGAGAGAGAGAGAGAGAGAGAGAGAGAGAGAGAGAGAGAGAGAGAGAGAGAGAAGATGCAAATGCAAATTAAGCGGATTTTTACTGGGTGATTGCGGTGATATAGAGAGAAAGAGAAAGATGGTGGTGAGGAAAGTGGGCAAGTACGAGGTGGGTCGGACGATCGGCGAAGGAACGTTCGCCAAGGTGAAGTTCGCGCAGAACACGGAGACTGGCGAGAGTGTGGCCATGAAGGTCCTGGATCGAACCACCATCATCAAGCACAAGATGGTCGATCAGGTATTTCTCGGTTTCGATTCGAATTTGGAACAGTTCATGCTTTTAAATGAGATGATTTTGTCAGTACCAATTTGAAGTAACACTGAAACCTTATTCCCACTCTGCATAGTATTTTTCCACGAAATGATGCAGTTGCTTTGTGCATATGTTTTGCTCCCCCTCCGTTCCATTGGATTATTCTCGCTAGACTTTTTGTAAATTCCTGACTTCCTGAGATAGATTTAGAACCATTTAAATCTTGATTTTACTTGTTTTTCTTGACCTAGCTTGACTTAGCAAACGATACTTGTTTACTTTATGATTGCTATTTGAGTTTAATTCAATGTCTAGACGTACTAAAATCTATCTTGTTAATTTGCAAGAAGTCAAACAGGAAAAATCCAATAGAATGGAGGCAGTATCATATAAGTAAGATTCTAACCCTATCATCCACTCCTTTAGTATTACTCCTGGGAGTGATGCAATTGGTTCGTGCATATGTATTGCTTTTTGAAACGAGTGGGTGGTGATTTATTTTATTTTGATCACTACTTGAGAAGATACGAGGTTAAACCCTGATTGAACTTTCATTTGCAAGGCTTATCATATTGGAGCAATAATTTAGACCTACTCAGCCTGTAAAGTCTAAGGGGCTGTTTGATAAAACTGAAATTTAAGTGCTGAAAAAGATAAGCGCTGAATTCGTAAAACTGAAAACTTTAAGCGACTGAATTTTTACTGAAAAATAAGTCAACCTGTTTGGTAAACCAAAAGCAAATGTCTGAAAATTGTTTCACTTTTTACCAAATTATGCATTTGTTTATGTACTTTATAACTTTTTTTATGGGCTAAAATCGTGTTTGTGGGATGGTGGCAGTGATGATAGAGTAATAGTGGTGGCGGCGACGGTGACAGCGGCGAAAAGGTGTCAATGGTGGCGGTAATGGTGCGTGAAGACGTGATATTGATAATTGTGATGATAGTGATAAGCGGCGACATTTCGGTCATAGCAGTGGTTGTAGTGTGGTGGATCTTTAGATGATTTTGGCGAAAATAGACGTGTTGACAATAGTGACAGTATGGCGGAGGTAGCAGTGTCCTTGTGGTGGTGGTGGTGGTGGTGGTGTTGATAGTGGCTACGTCGTGGAATTGTGGTAGTGGTAGCAAAAGGAAATAATGGTTGTGGTGGTTGTTGTATTGTGGTGGAGGCCGTGTTGCCAGCAAATTAATTGAGATGGCATCGTGGTGGTAATTATTTTTTATGTAAAAATAAAATAACTTTTAACCATCTCACTTAGAATTAAGTGATCAGCATTAAGTAAGTCCACACTGACTTAAAATTTTAGTCTATTTTTGGTAGGAATTAATTTTTTAAGTGATACAAGGTTTAGCGTTATCAAATCTTAATTAAAAACCATTGAAAATTTTAAGTTATTAAGTGCTTAATTGCATTATCAAACACACCCTAAGTCTGACACATCTTTTGAGGTTGAACATCATAATTAGGTGTATGCTAGAGCTTGGAGGCCACTGTTGAACGGTGCTTCAAGTGATTGAATGCAGGTTGGTGTGTGGGTTAGATTGCGGGACAGCTCATCCCTTAGGTTATGGTCAGTACACTGAACAACACTCTGGGTTTCTATTTGAAATGGAGGGTCAAATGCTGATCATTGCTGATATGCAGATGAAAGAGCTTTGTGGTGGTCGAGTATCTTGCCTTCAAGTTAAGTAGGTGGTGAGTGTATTTTGAGGTTAAACCTATCAGAGTATTTTTTATTAACCATCTTTAAACAAGGTGGCAAGAGCAGCTAGCATAGCCTGATGGGATACAATGCCGAATTAGTTGTGTTTCTAGTCAAAGATTGATATTAATATGTGAATAGAGTGGCAAGTTGCATCTGCCAAGGGGTGATAGACCTGCGTGGATCAATCAACTAAAGTCTGAAATCTTCCTCAGCTGACGTGGTTCTGTATATGGTTCCTGGTAAATAATGGGGGCTTAGGCTTTACTTGTGAAGGATTTTGACAAGATTTTAGATTATAGGGGCACTTGTATGTATACGGTACTGCCTCTTTTTCGTTGAATTTTTTTGTATTTATCTATTCCTTTTCTTTGGGCCCAGGGTTGGAGCCCTGTGTATAAGGGGCTTTGTCAATTGCCTCGTCTTACTGACTTTGAACTCTTTTTAAGTGGTCTTCATGATTTTTTATGCAGATAAAGAGGGAGATATCTATAATGAAGCTTGTTAGACATCCGAATGTTGTTCGTCTGCATGAGGCATGGACTCAGAGTTTAGATTACAAGCTTTTATTCGCTAAAGTCACTTTAAGGCTCCATGAGGCCAATTGTGATATATGATTAGCAAGTTGTGCTTCCTACTAACGTGGTATATCCTTAGGTACTGGCAAGTCGCACCAAAATTTATATAATTTTGGAATTCATCACAGGTGGCGAATTGTTTGATAAAATCGTAAGTTTCTCATCAAGATATATCAGCTGCTTATTTATCTGTTTTTTCTTTCAGTAGTTGTTAAGATCATACATCTATATACAGGTTCACCATGGACGACTAAGTGAAGCTGATTCTCGTAGATATTTTCAACAGCTCATTGATGGGGTGGGTTACTGCCACAGTAAGGGAGTCTACCACAGAGATTTAAAGGTTAGTCCCTCTCTTGCTTTTAAGTAGTTACTGTGCATTTCTTGTTTTTCTGAAACTTTTGCCACTGTTCTCTCTTCTTGGCAGCCTGAAAATCTTTTATTAGATTCCCAAGAAAATCTCAAGATTTCAGATTTTGGCCTTAGTGCATTGCCTGGAGAAGTAAGGTTCAAAAGATTTAGCTTTTGCAGCCGTTGCATTATAAATACTTCACACCCCATGCTCTCACACATGCTGGGGGGTGGAGTGATATCGTTCCACGTGGGCAACCTGTCATGTTTGTCTTTCCTTGGTGTTTTTGTTTGTAGGGCATCAGCCTTCTCCGAACGACTTGCGGGACTCCAAACTATGTTGCTCCTGAGGTAATTACAAGCTATGTTCTTCGAGTTAGATATACTCTGTGGATCTTAATGTTATCATTACATGTTAAGCTGCTCTTTCTGCTTTAGGTTCTCAGTCACAAGGGTTATGATGGTGCTTTGGCAGATGTTTGGTCTTGTGGGGTCATCCTATATGTTCTTATGGCAGGAGTGCTGCCATTTGATGAGATGGATCTCACGACACTGTATAGTAAGGCATGGTTACTTTCTATGTGCATTCTTTTTGTTTTGGGTACCAATTGCGAGCTCTCTGTGATGCAGAAAGTTCTATTAATTTTACGTGGAAGATAGACTTCGGTTGGCCTTTAGCTCATGAATTTGCATTTGCTGATCTCTAATCACAACATTGACATTCATGACTTACACGTTTTGTCACACGGTTAAAAGCTAAAAGTTCAGTTATTTGATGGAATTTTCTTTTTGCAGATTGAGAGAGCAGAATTTTCGTGCCCATCATGGTTTCCAGTTGGAGCAAAATCTTTAATTCAGAGAATTTTAGATCCAAATCCTGAAAGTGTAAGTATGGAATTATGATATGTCATAAATCATAAGACAATATTTTACTCCTTGGGCATCTGCAACAGTGTGGGTTCTAGTTTGAGTTCCTTTATTCTGCAAGATAAACAGTTCTTGAATGGATCAGGGCGTTGGACCTGACAAGTAACAGAATATTAGGATTAGTTACACTCTCATTACTGAATATTGCAAATTAACTTGCAATTACCTGTATGTGTTCTGTCCAAACCAAGTGAGCCAACTTTGTTTTTTACTCCCTAAATGGTCTATTCTTATCTGAGGTTAGTAGTTTGGCACCAGAAAGGTACAACAACATAGAAAATGTATAGATGACAATGAAGATTTTATGATCTTAGCTGTTATATCGGTCTGGCATCTGTAGTTTACCTGGGCAAGAACTTCTAATGCAGTTGGTCTAAATCTACCAAATCATTTGCTTAGTTTTTTGTCTTCACAAAAACTATATATGACAACAACAAGTACATATAATATATTCTAAATCATACATAAATTGCTTTCCACAAAATACGCTTTTTATACTAAACATATTGAGCCAGTATTTCTTTTGGGGAACTTAAGTATCTTATATGTTACAATCAATTGGTCAAAAAGCATATTGCTGCAATATCATAAAGATTTCAAGGCTGTACCCGAAAGTAGAAAATCAGTATCAGGGCCCAGGTGAAATGCTTGTAGATCAGGGATCAGGTTTTCAAGCTTTAGAATGCAAGTTCAAGTATAAAAGTCCCAGTACTGTCTACATGACGCGGTGAGTTTAAGTTACTATAACGTTCCCCTTCCAGCACACCACATTGTCAAACTCGGATGGATTATTGGGGGCTAATATCATTAGAAACATGGACGTCAGTGCATTTTTAGTGAATATGTACTGCCAAAATTTGTGAAGAATGAAAAGTCACGGCATTAAGAAATCCTTCATCAAATCCCTTTTTGGGGAATAAAATACAAGATACTGTTGTTGCATGGCGAACAGAGTTTTCTTTATCACCTTCATCTTGCTCTAAATTGTCAGAAAGGTAGAAGTCAGTGTCTTGTACCAAACGAAGCACACGGACTGGACTCTGGGGATGATAGGAGTCACCTTGTCTTGAGCCACGATTACTTATATCCATTAAATGGTGTGGCTTCGTTAACTTGTTAGACCATCCTGTGGTAAGTAGTTTTGCAGTAATTTGGCTGATGCTTTAGGGAGATTGTTAGACCGTCAATTTTACTTCTTGATGTTTGATGGTGACAGCCATCGTGTGGTACTATAGTCCCCACCTTTTGTTTTATTGTTCTCCTAAAAGATGTATTTCTTATTCCAAAACTTCTCTTTGCCTGGTGTTAACCTGATATGGATTGTCGAGCCCATGTTTATACTGTCCTATTGTTCTTATTTATGTATTACTTGGTGAATTTGTTTTTGGTTCTCTGTGTGTGTGTGTGTGCAGCGTATTCGCATCGAAGATATCAGGAATGATGAGTGGTTCAAAAGGGGTTATGTTCCTGTCAGACTTCTTGAATACGAAGATGTTAACCTGGATGACGTCAATGCTGTCTTTGATGATCCTGAGGTTGGTATGGCTTTCAAACGCTAAAATTTCAGACGTCTAGTGTATGTTTTGCATAAAGGTTCAGTAATTTGCATCTGTTGATATTCCCTTTCTAGCTGTTTCCACTCGTCGTCTAAACAGTTTCCTAATAAACAATTCGATTTTTCCTCAATAACTCCAAGAAACCGTTTTAAAGATACCCTTTGTTGTGGTCCAAAGGAGGGACACAGTGCAAAGGCTTCACGACTGTTTTACATCGCTATTGGCAGACGTTCTCTGTTACAAACAAAACAAGTTTGCATTTACTTGTGCATGGTGTAGCATTAATTTTTTAACTTTAGGTCTTTTAGTAAGTTTACTCACTGCCATTTTTTTTTAATCTCAAGCACCCTAGACTTCTATACTTGATGTCTTTCTAAGATATAGAAATCAACTCTTTGATGCCACTGATTTTTGTACAGCCTTTCATCAGGAAAAAGGAATCTGCTTCATGTGAAACCTATTGAACTAGTTTTCCTTGTTCAAAGAATTGCTAATATTACCACAACGTGCGTCATGCGTCTAATCAGATTGACGATTGAGAAAGCTTTCTTTTTGTTAAAAAATATGCAGTGCCATATGAAATCCTTTCTGGCGATTCACATGTTACCTTTTTTTGACATACCTGGCATGCTGGTGCTGCATTTAGGAAGAAAGGGCTGATAAGCAATGCAGGGATGAAGATGCGGGCCCTCTAATTCTTAATGCATTTGACCTAATCATTCTCTCTCAAGGCTTGAACCTTTCTGCGATGTTTGACCGTGGACAGGTATGAATTCTGAACTTTGTAAGTACACACCACTTGTTTTACTTCACATATCCTTGAATGCTAAATTTTTGGTTCCAAATCTGTTTGATTATGCCGTTTTTGTAGTAGATTCTGTTATAACCTTGAGCCTTGTGCATTGTTAAACTATTATGCTTTCTTGTGATTCTTGACAGGACTCTGTGAAGCATAAAACACGTTTTGTGTCGTCAAAACCAGCAAAGGTTGTTTTATCAAGTATGGAAGTTGTTGCCCAGTCAATGGGTTTCAAGACCCACATTCGTAACTACAAGGTTAGACCAGTGGAGCTTTGCTGTTTTGAACTTTCAAAGACTCGCAACTTGAGCACTTTCATGCTTGGATTGCTTCCTTCTTTAATATCTATACAACTTGATTGGCTAGTATGTGATGTTCGTCAAGGAAGTCTGGTTCCTATCCATTATTGATTTCCTCAAAGTTCTTTCAGCAAATAGTACCCAACTTTACCTAAACCGAATTTCGTTCCTTACTTTCAGATGAGGATTGAAGGCCTATCTGCAAATAAGACCTCACTTTTTTCGGTTATTTTGGAAGTAAGGTCTCATTCTGATTATTATCGTGCACTCTGTGCCATCTGAAAACTCTTAGTAACAACAGCATCTTACCAGATTTTTCAAGTTGCTCCCACATTTATCATGGTCGACATTCAAAAAGCGGCTGGAGATGCTGGTGAATACCTTAAGGTCAGTTGTGTAATTCATTGTTAGCAGCCATTTGTATGTCCAATCAAGTTTGGTCTGCAGTACTTTGTATTACCAACCATCCTTGACAAGATACCAAGAATCTTTCCAATTTACATTAGAGGCACTCGTTCATGCTCTTTATCTTATCAAGAATTGCTATTAGTCTTTACAGATTCCACTATTTGAGATACTTTCTATGTTGCAGTTTCACAAGAACTTCTGTAACAATCTTGAAGAAATCATATGGAGACCTGCTGCGGAACCATCCAAATCAAGGATTACCAAGACCAAAAGGCGTTGAACACATTTTCTGTCACTGAAGCAGCCGCCCTGTCCTTCAAGACCATATCCTCGTGGAAATTACGGCTCAGGTGATGCAAAGGTTACAGTTGCAGATTCTGCTTCAAATTACTAACCGCCCCCTTCCTCAACCCAGAAAAGTTTGAAGTTACTTAGCACCGACTTCTTGAGTTTAGAGAAGCTCAGTTTTTCAGTTTATCCTTGTCGTGCCATTGTATTTCCATGTTGTATATCCGACTGCAGAAGTTAATATAGATGAGGTTTAAATCAATCATAGCTTCTGTTTCCCTCTCTCTGTTACTATCTTGTCGCCTCCAAATGCGGTTTCAGCGCTGGAGTTCATTTCCCTCCCGAGAAAACCGACTCACAATAATTCAGTACGCATGGGGGAAATTTTTGATGTGCTGCTATAGTGGAAAAGACACTGATGATAACAAAAGAGACAACGTTTGAAGACCTGCCCTTTGTAAAAAGTTAAGATAGGGACGGGGAATTTGAACATTGCAGTTCATAGTTGGGAAACGTGGTTCCTTGGCCTAGAATGAACTCTTTTTTGGGGGGGTTTAGAATACATGAGGTACACTATGGGACTAGAACTCTCCTCCCAAGTCCCAAACCCACGAGACTCGAAGGAAGATGTCCTCTGCCTTGGCCTCAAGAATGAAGTCTCGGGTTGCACAGAAAAAAATAATATTGTGGATGTCCGGACCAATTGCACTTCTGCCTTGTGCAAGTCACGCAAAGATATGGAGGTCCCAATAAAGCCAGGCCTCGTGTCACTCTTCTAAAATAGCATGTAGCCATATACATTAAGTCACAGTCACTTATTTCAGCAGCATGGGGAAAGTCTTTCATGGTCACTTTGACGTCTTTCCATCCCTGTTTTCCACTACTTCACGGCCAAGACTGGATGCAACTGCAGAACCTTGTGTCCCTTGGCCCTGCGAGCTGCAGATGCAAAAATCGTAGTCGTTATCATTTTCAAACGACCATTTATTTCGACGGAAATATAGCTCGAGTATAATTACCGATTTTTTGTAGATCTACCTTTCTGTTGTGATTAGAATACATCAAAACATTGATGCGTAGTTGCTAAAATAATCGTAGGCTCTAAGAAGATTGTATAAGATAGAGCGGATCCATGCATGCATCATGCAGCTGCCGAGCGAGCCAGAAAATACCAGATGATTAAGCTAATAACAATCTTGATCAACATATAGCAATATACAAGTATCCTCATGAAGGACAATAAAAGAGGAAAGACTTATCCAGTTCTTTCATAATTGAAGCAATGTTACCAGGCTAGAAGTGCGATCTAAAAGCTCAAAACGGGTTCTCTTCCAACTTTGGAAAGTCCCGAATACCCACCGGAGAACACTGAGAAGTCAAAGAGCGGACCGCTTTCTTCCTTTTTCTTGCTCTTGACAATTTGTGCACTTGTTGACGAGGATTAATTGTTAAGCCGGTTCTTTGGAGTCATGTAGACGGCATGGAGACAGATACACGGATATATGTGAATCCGTGTAAAAACTGTTACTACTCCGACTTTTTAACAGGGTTAGTAACTTTCCTTGAGCTTCATCTTTTGCATAACCTTCATTACATGCAAAGGTACTTTTAGATTTCAGGGCACCTATTTTTAGGTGGATTTTACTTTATTAGTAAATACAATAACGGTCTTGCCTGTCGACAGATATAAAAAGTTGCTGAGAAAAATACAATGACAAATTCTCTCAGCCGTTCATTTGCACTTGGCATAATATCATCTCATTAGGATCATCCTAGTTCATTTGTATTCTTCACAAAACAAAGGGGTGAATTACAGCCGATGACTGTGTTTAACCATAACATCACTTTTGTTCTTTGTCCAAACAGAATGCCAATGACATTATCTTTTTAATGAAACAACCTTCTTACCCTTCTCTCTTCTCACTAATTTCTCCCATATCACCACCACCTGTTTCAAAAATAAAGTCACCACCCGTCCATCACCGTCGTCCGCCCCACTAACAACCACCATAGCATCATCCTAACATCAAACCACCAGCCACCAACTCACCCCAAACACCTCTCTCTCTCTCTCTCTCTAGCTCAAGTATAACTATCATTTTTTTTGCAGACCTACATTCCTATTTTTCATTGTGGCATTCTTGCTCATTTTTTTTTTTGGAATTTTAGAACTACAATTCATATATAACTCGTCGGTATGGGGAATCGAATTTGGGACCTCGAGGTCACTCCTCGAGGCCCCTTGCCATCTCCACCACCCCTTGGGGTTGTTCTTGCTCATTTGGAGACTCCACATTGACGTAGATGTCAATTCTACCATGTCTGGCAATAAATAGCAATACGAATGACATTTGGAGCAAAGTCTAAAAGCAATTTCACCCAGCGCAATGGAATTTGTCAGTTAGATACTCACTAGCCTTTTTAATTACAATGAACGAGTCCTTTTGCTCTTTCGTGTCTAAATCCTCACACGCGCAGAGGGGCGGGGGGAGCACAAGCATGACCGGGGGGCCAATGGCACCCCCCCCCCCCCCCCCACCCCAAAGTTTGAGAACTTTTTTTTGTTGTTTTAAATAATGGGTAATTATATTTAAAATATTTACTAAAATGCCACTATATTATAAATGAATGTATTAGAGTTTCAGTTTGTTATGTTTTTTATTTTGTTGTGCCATCGGCCGTCGTAGTGTTTATCTTCCTCGTTCCTTTGTCCATCTTTCTTTCAAATTTTAAATTTTCTGATTATAAAAAAACACTAATATATCAATGTTAGTTAATTTTCTTTCCTTTTTTTTAGTTGAAATTCTTGTAATATGTTATACGTGACTATTGTCATCATAAAATTGATAATCACACTAGTAATACATATATACAATAAAAATTAAGTTTCTTTCATGCAAGATTAGTAGTTTGTTGTTGACTAACTTTACAAAGTTAAATAAATCACTACGAATAGTGATATTATATGATTATTAATCAAATTGAGCAACCTATTTTGCATTTAACATATTCAATCGTGACGCGAATTCATTTATGCTAGCCGTTAATTTTTTTTATAACTTTTTGGTCCCCGGTTGAACTTCCTGGATCTGCCCCTGCACACGCACACACAAATCACACATGATATGTAAGTCATGATAAATCACACAGCATCTGTAAGTCATGAGAGAGCTAGCTTAGTATGGCTGGATCAATAATAGGCTGTGTATGATTTGCCATTGCAATAACATAAATATTGTTCGACCCTTCGGCCATATCCATCTGGGAGGCAACTTTAAAGTTGTTACGCCAAAAGCGAAAAGATAGTTGAAAGACAAAAAGAGGAAAAAGGTCAATCTACGAACCAATGTAAACAACTCGATCATATATGAACTTGCCATTTTCTTCCCGTCTCCGCCAACCACAATCAAATTTATGATAAGCTTCTCCACACACTTATTCATACACATCCAAGAAAGTTGCAGATGCATGGCACTGCAACCACTTCATCCCTACTGTTACCTTTCCAATAGCGAAGTATAGACCGCTTTGAATATTCTGAGTAGAAATCAACAAAGTGAACTAAAACCACAAAAAAATAATGAAACATTAGAATGAAAAATACGCGGCTTAATTATCCCTTGGCATACCATATATAACGCTTCTCTTCCTCTCTTGCCGCATTGCATGCAGAGATATTTTTCCCCAGCAGTGACCTTGAGATCATTCATGACTTCTTGTGTACTAAGAATTTGTGAAAGCATCCACCTCAAAATCAATTGACAATGAAGGGAGACGCCTACAAGGTTTATATATTGAAGTATTGATCGTTATTTACCCGATATGAGATTGATACCCATTGTGGGATTTATATCTCTCAGTCTAAGAGAAATATAGTTAATATCCCAAATTAATTTGATTGTGCATGTTTGTGTGTGTGTGTGTGTGAGAGAGAGAGAGAGAGAGAGAGAGAGAGAGAGAGTCAGGGTGACTTTAACTTTCCATTCTTTGTTGGATGAAATTGTTTATCAACGTCACCACTATTAACATTTTTATTTTGAAAGAAAGAATTAATTATGCGTGACTTTGACTTTCCCATCTACAAAAGGAAGCATATTATAATTAACGTCACTACTAAATGCATTAAATGCAGTATAAAACACAACAAAACGAAATCCTAATGAATTACTGTTACGATATAATGGCGTGTTCGTAAATATGTGAAATATGAGTATCTATTATTTAGAAAACTAAAAAAAAATCCAAAAAATTTGGGGGGGGGGGGGTGTCGTGGTCCCCCCCCCCCCGGCCATGAGAGAGCTCCGTCACTGCCGAGTCAAACTAGTTTCTGCCAAAGAAGACAGAAGACAAGGTTTTTATGTAATTACTTATCAAGCTCTCGTATCGATTATATAATCAAATAACCAATATATAAATCTCAACAATCTTAAATAACTTCTAACGACATTGAATGACTTCTTGCGACACTTGTTAACTACCCAACTTCAACTTCAATCTTCAGCATTCAGCAAGCACACCCACCAACAGTTTTGGCTTCTTGGGTTAATGAAAATTTTGGAGATTTGACAAGTTTTAGCTCCAACAGAAGTTTAAACTCTCCAAAATCTCTCCTTATGCTCAATATTTTTGTAACGCCTCGAATTTGAAGGTCTGTACGCGTCCTTAATCAAAACTCAATCACGTCTATGACATAACTATTGTAAAGGTAGAACAGAGCATCCAAGATACCGCAAGACGTAATTATATAAATCTTAAAAACTTAACTCCAAAATACTTCAAAACATTATTATAAATCTCTCAGACTAAATATCTAAATTCAAAGTAAAAGAAATCAACTTACCAACAATTCGCCTGAAGAATTCATAACCACTATTATTCTCAATATCAAATACCAAAGCAATTACATTGTTGTACTAACATCTCGCATTTCGTGATGCTCTTGGCCCGGAAGGGGAAGAAAACAAAAAGTAAAAGGGTGATCATGAATTGCTCACCAAGAGGTTTTACACACAAATGGCCAAAACTAATACAAAATATGAGTTATCGAATAGAGCCAATAAATATGAATTTAGATAATTCAGTCAAATTTCATAAGCGAATAACAAAGGTGACCAAAAGAGAGTTACCAAGAAACGAATAACAGATTTGAGTTGGCGAATATAAGCAAAAAATATGAATTTTGACAACTCAATCAAATTTCACACGAATAACAACATGACTAGAAGGGAATTAAATAATCAATAAGCCAAATGTCAAATAACATTTTATCAAAACTTGTGAGTGTCATATACGCAATTGTTTATTATTAAGCATCATAACTAATGGTTATACCACAGCCGATGCGTCACATATATAAGTCAGAATAATTAAAAGTGAATTTGAAATACAAATATCACCCACAAAGTAATTTGGTAAATTTAGCGAATATTCATTCGAAATCTAAAAACAGTCGTTGTAGATTCAAACCGAAGAGAATAAAAATACGAATCTAGTGGAACAAAAATCAGTTCAATTGGAGAATGAGATATCATTAAAAGAAGTTTCGGGTGAAAAACTAAAGGAAAGAGAACAGATGGAAGGAAAAAGAGACCAAACATGAGGTGATACGTGGCAAGGAAAGAAAGAATATTACTCCAACATGGTTGTAGCCAAAATTTGGGAGAGAGTTCAATGGAATCACGACAAAATTATAGAAGAATTCCAACACACCAATGGCAACATGAGACGTGGCTGACCATGTCACGAGGAGATGAAAATTTTCCTCCTACCTTGCGACAGGGAATGTCACGAGGAGGAGGAGGAGATGACAAATTTTCCTCTTTCTGGTCCAGAAGTGATTGGCAAGTTCGAGGAGTATAAGGTGCGTTTAAGATAGTAATAATGTTGAGGGCTTTTGTAGTTGGGTTGGTGTAATTGGGAGAGGTTAAGGTCTTACGAAAATGACAGAGGCAGGGGAGAGGTGGGCGGCCAAGTGTACAGGTTGGGTTGGGGTTGCTTTACACCATATATATATATATATATATATATATATATATATATGGTGTAAAGCAACTTGAGTGCGCACATATCCCATGTGTCCTAGTCTAGTAGTTACTGCACCAAGTCATCTTGAACCCCAGGATTCGACAACCACTCGCTTTCACGCCCAGCTTGGACGGTGAACTAGCTTCCAGTGTCCTCCAGCCTGCACTCCATTCTTCTTCAGGAACTTGTCAAATTAGTCCTCAACTTTTAAGCAGGGGAGATTTAATATACATGGCTAGATGTGTGTTATGAAACACAATAACAATAACGAATGCGTGACAAGACGGCTTATACATTTACAAGTAAGTCGCGACCTATTTTAAATAATTCATATGTGATATTCACATTTATATCTATATTTATATCTATCTATCTATATCTATATTTATATCTATCTATCTATATCTATACATATATAAAAGCACGTATGAGCTTAAATGACTAATCTTTTTTTTCTCTTTAAGATACCCTTCTTAAATTAAAATCTTCATGAAAGATAAGTAGTGATTAATGGTATATTTGACTTAAACCTTTTTTTTTTTGTCATTAAATAACCTTGTTGAATTACAATGTTATTAAAAAAAATGAAGGTATTTTTGACTTCTCATAAGATATTAAGTCTCTTTTCTTAAAATACCCTTACTAGAATACATGCTTTTGTTAGAGTAAAGAGTTGTTTTGACTTTTAGCCCATATGAACTTTAAATAGCTAATCTTTTTTTCCTTTATTAAGATACCTTTCTTAAATTGAAATCTTCATTAAAGATTAGTAGTAATTAAGGATATTTTTAACTTAAACTTTTTTCCTATTAAATACCCTCTTTGAATTGGAGTGTTATTAAAAAATGAGGATATTTTTACTTCTCATAGGATATTAAGTTTCTTTTCTATAAATACCCTTATTAAAATTTATGCTTTTGTTAGAGTTAAGGGTTGTTTTGACTTCTAGCACGTATGAGCTTGAAGGGTTAATCTTTTTTTTTTCTTTAACATACCCTTCTTAAATTGAAATCTTCATAAAAGATTAGAAGTGATTAAGGGTATCTTTGACTTAAATCTCTTTTTTTCAGTTAAATACCAAATTTTAATTAGAGTGTTATTTAAAAATGAGGGTATTTTTTACTTATCATATGATATTGATGCCAAGGAAAGTGGGTTCGTAGTCGACGTGGAAGTGTCACAAGGAATGCAGTCCGAGTCAGATGCCAAGTGCACTGATGTGGGACACAGCAAGGGTGGAGCAAGGGCAGAGACCAAGGGCTTCCCAGACAGAGCCTAAGGGTGGCAGTGCTGCGAGGGCGATGGCGTGGGATGAATACACGACGACAGTCATAGTCCAATGCTTAGGTCCAGAGTCAAGGTCCTGCATGTTTTCTCTCTAGGATTCTATAGTGAGAAAGTAAAAATATTCTGAGAATGTCTAACCGATAGAAAATGTTCAAGCCTCCTTCAAATGAATTCTCAAGACCTCTATTTATAGTTGAGATGATGATGTCACAACCGACACATGGCGCTCCCCGGGAGTGACACGTCACCGAGGAGTCCAAAGCTGCCGGTGCTCTACGGATTGTCAAATTATATATTCACCCGGCCTGCCCCTCACAGCGTCGCTCTGTCTGTCTAGAAAGACTGGCTCCCACAATGTTGGTGTGGCCAGAGAACTCCCTTGATCTAGCCACCAATCCAAGCCCTTGTAGAGACCCACAGGCCTGGCAGTGGTGCGGAAGACCCGATACCCAGCTGCCAGGTGGACTAGGCATGATGCCCTTTGAAGATCTGCTCCCATCTCAGAGTGATCCGGGGGTCATAGTCCCTAGGGGTGCCGATGCTAGCCTCTAGTGCAGGAGCACGTAGGCCACTCACGAAGACACCCTGGCAGAGATAGTGTCCCGGAGGAGTTGCCTATCCCGTTGGTGAGTCCTTGTGCCGGAGTACTCGGAGCGCGTCAAGGTAGCATCCAAGAGGAGCCGTCTACCTGGCGGAAGGGGAGTTGAAAAGCTCCCGGGCGAAGATAGTGTCCCGAAAAAGTAGCCTATTCTGCAGGCCGAGGTAGCATCCCGGAGGAGCTGTTTACCTGGCCAAAGGGGAGTGGAAAAGCTCCCTGACAGAGATAGTGTTCCAGAGGAGTCGCCTATCCCCGCGGGTGAGTCCTTGTGCCGGAGCACTCAGAACGTGACAAAGGTAGCAACCCAGAGAAGCTTTCTACCCAACTGACCTAGGTAGCATCCCAGAGGAGCCGTCTACCTGGCGGAAGGGGAGTTGACAAGCTCCCTAGCGAAGATAGTGTCTCGGAGGAGTCGCCTATCCCCGAGGGTAAGTCCTTGTGCCGTAGCAATCGGAGCACATCAGGGTAGCATCCCGGAGGAGCCGTCTACCCGACTGGCCGAGGTAGCATCCTAGAGGAGTCGTTTACCTAGCAGAAGGGGAGTTGAAAAGCTCCATGGCGGAGATAGTGTCCCGGAGGAGTTGCCTATCCCCGCGGGTGAATCCTTGTGCTGGAGCACTCGGAACGCGTCAAGGTAGCATCCCGGAGGATCCGTCTTCTCGACGGGCCGAGGTAGTATCCCGGAGGAGGCGTCTATCTGGCGGAAGGGGAGTTGAAAAGCTCCCTGGAGGAGATAGTGTCCCGGAGAAGCTGCCTATCCCCGCGGGATGCTGCACACTCTGGAGAGTGGGTCGAAGCATGTTCCACGTCTATGGCGGGGGCGCATGGTGTGGTGAATGAGTGTGGTGCCAGGGGCCATGTCATGGAGATGGCGCACGGGCACGACGGAGTAAGTAAGGTGCCGGGGGCACGTCTGTGTTAGTGGCGTGGCCCATGGGCACGACGAAGCGTATGGCGCTAAGGGCACTGTAGTGTGATAGGGAGCCAGGGGGCACGACTGTGTTGGTGGCACGGCGCACGGGGGCGGCCGAGTGAGTAAGGTGCCGGGGGCACGTCTTTGTTAGTGGCACGACGCATGGGTGCGACGAAGTGCCTATGGTGCCAAGGGCACTGTAGTGTGATAGGGAGCCAGGGGGCACTACTGTGTTAGTGGCACGGCGCATGGGCACGGCAGAGTGACGTCCGGGCGATGGGGGTCACGGAGTGACCTACGGGCGACAGGGGTGGCGGAGTGACATCCTAGCGACGGGGGTCGTGGAGTGACGTTCGGGCCCTGGGGGGTCGCGGAGTGACGTCCGGGCCCTTGAAGAGTAGTGAATATGCCAAGTATGGAAGCCAAAGGCCAACCCTTGGGGAAGGCCGAGGCCGACCCCAAGGGGAAGGCCGAGGCTGACTTCCTTCGGTAAGGGCCAAGGTGCTCCGACGGGCGACAGGCGAAGTGCGACGGTCAGAACATGATGAGCAATCGCGCAAGGATGAGTTTCTTGGTGACGAAGTCACTTAAAAAAAAGTGAGAATTGCACGTGACTTAAGCGTGCACGTTTTGACCGGTTGGAAGTGTTGAATACTGACTGTTGCTTGTGCGGACGTGTCGTACAAAATGGGACCCTAGTGAGCCTTTTGGGTACGACCAGAATTGGTTGGGAACAGATATTAAGCCTCTTTCCTTAAACAACCTATATTAGAATATATATATACTTTTGTTAGAGTTAACGGTTGTTTTAACTTTTGCTAAAAAAAAAAAAAAACCCTATGAAAATCATAGAAAATCACTGTTGAACTCTTGCATGCTTTCTAATTACTGAAAAAATTCTTAACAAAAATTATCGCATTCATTCACCTTAAAACTAAACTACCTTAGAGTTATCTCATATTTTCCATCAAATTTGATTATTAAAATAAACACAACTTGCATATTTTTATAGTCTTTTAGAAAAAGCAAAATACACATCGACTAAATTGAATATTTTGTCAGAAATTCAATCCTCTTTTAATTTTGTATTTCATATTTGTATGTTGATGAATATTCTAAATGTTTGAATTAGTGTGCATATATGTAAATTTCAATACGAACATATTAGTACATTTATACAATCATAAATTTAAAGTTTAATTCTAGATTTTACATACAGATATATTGGTATAAGAAAGCAATCATAAAACTAGAGTTTTTTTTTTAGAAAATTTCAAATGTATAAGAACTGCTACATCATACTATTGTGCTTTTATTTATAATTTGAGTTTGTGACAATAAATAATCTTATGTTCATATTAGAGTAATTGGAATATCTTTATTTGTATGATATCATATTCTTCATATAGTTATTATCTTCCTATGGTTTACTGGAACCCAGAATATCATATATTTATATGATAACATTCTTCATACGGTTATTATTGTCTATTCCACTCTTATAATGATAAGATTAGGTGGAATGCAATTAATAATGACTCCAGTTTTATTTGAGCTCAAATTATCATTTTTTTCCATGAAAACTCTCAGGTATTGATGCGCAAGGGGTTAAATGACTGAACATTATTTTCTTAAAATACTCTTTTTAAGTTTAAAATGTTTCTAAATAGTGAGGGTGCCTATAACATTGAAGAAGATGATACTAAATTATAACCTCTTTTGCTATCTTTAAATATTTTGTTGCTAAATAGGGTTAAAGTTCACAATGTATCTTTCTATAACAAAAAAACAGTCAATATAAACAAAACGGGTAAGGATCTGGACCAACACATGAAATAATCTCAAGGGATTAAATGACTAATTTTTTTTCATTAAAGATAAAAGGTTTACGAAAATAGTAATTTTTTTTAACTTCTAAAAAAGTGAGGCTAAACTATAATATTTTTGGCTAAATTAAAACAATTTACTTCTAAAGCAGTTAAAAGTTCACTAACGCATCTTTAAGATACAAAAATGTATTGATTTAACAAAACTGGGTGTGGATCTATCCCCACTACACATAAAATGATCCCAATAGGTTAAATGATTAAATATTTTTCTTTAAAAATACCCTTTTTAAGCATTTACAATTTACAAAAAGTTAAGGACTTTTTTTAATTTCAAAAAGAGTGAAGCAAAATTACAATATTTCTAGGTACATTTTAACATTTGATTGCTGAAGAGATTAAAAATTCTCTATTCACCTTTAAAGAAAATCCTATCAAAATTTAAACTTAAAATCAATAACATCAAAATTGATGAAAATGACCACCTTAATTTTCTCTAATCCTTTGAGAACCGTTCCCAAGTCATGATATTATTATATTTTTTTTGTACACATACACATATTTTTAAGATGGACTGACTATTGCATCTACTAACTTTTACATATGACAGCAAATTTAAATCTATCGACATAGGACCGAGTCAGATATCTATAAGTTTGACTAAGCCTTCAAATTTTATGATATATTTATGCGTTATTTTGTGTTTGGTAAAATAGTTGATTATTGTCATTTCCTTAATTTTCAAAAGCCTTATTTCGTAGGTGGTATTATCAATATCTATATTATAAATATATAAAAGTGCGGATGAGTTTAAATGGCTAATATTTTTTGCCCTTAAGTTACCCTTCTTAAATTTGAAGTCTTCATAAAAGATTAGTAGTGATTAGGGGTACTTTGACTTAAATCTTTTTTCCCCCCGATAGATACACTTCTTGAATTAGAGTCTTATAAAAATGAGGGTGTTTTTGACTTCTCATAGGATATCAAACTTTTTTTCCTTAAAATACCCTTCTTGAAATATATGTTTTTGTTAGAGTTAAAGGTTGCTTTGATTTTTACTTTAAAAAAAGAGAGAAAATCCTGTAAAATGATCTTTGAACTCTTACGTGATTTTTTATAACTAAAAAAAATTCCTAACAAAACCTACCACCTCCATTCACGATAAAACTAAATACCTTAGAGCTACTTCATCTTCTCCATCAAATTTGATTAAAGAAAACAACTTGCAGATTTCGATGGCCTTTTAGAAGAAAAAAATATATCTACACAAAAATATTTTTTTGTGATAAACTTAATCCTTTTTTATTTTTTTTAATTTTGTATTTCATATTTGCATGTTGATGCATATTTACATATTTGAATTAGTATGCATATATTTATATTTCAATGCAAACATATTAATAAATTGATACAATCATAAATTTGAAGTTTAATTCTAAATTTTAAATTCAGATATATTAGTATAAAAAAGATATAAAAAAACTAGAGTTTTTTTTAGAAAATTTTAAATGCATAAAAATTGCTACATCATACTATTCTGCTCTTAATTATAATTTGAGTTAGTGACAAGTAAATGATCAGATGTTCATATTAGAGTAATTGAAATACTGTTATTTGCATGATAGCATATTCTTCATATGATTATTGTCTTTCTATAGTACAATGAAACTCGGAATACTATATATTTACATGATAACATGTTCTTAATACGGCTATTATCTTTATATAAACCACTCATATAAGTGATTGGATTAGGTAAAATGTAATTAATAGTGACTCTAATTTATTTAAGCTTAAATTACTAATATTTTTTAACCTAAAAACTCTCGAGTTTTGATGCGTAAGGGGTTAAATGACTAAACATTATTTTTGTAAAATACTTCATTTATGTTTAAAAAGTTTCTAAATAGAGAGAGTGCTTATGACTTTTAAAAAGGTGATGCTAAGTTACAACATTTTTTTTGCTAACTTTAGATATTTTGTCGGTAAAACCATTACAAGTCCACTAATACATCTTTTGGTGATTAAAAACTATATATGAATACAACCAAAAAGGGTGAGCATCTGACCCCAACTTATATAATAATCTTAAGGGATTATATGACTAAAATTTAGAGTAAGCTATAAATTTTTTAACTGAAAAGTAGAAAAAAGAAGGTAACATTAAGGTTAAATGTAGTTTTAGACAAGTTGTACTCGAAATTTGAAACTTGAGATAGAAAAATTTGAATAAAGGGCTTATTTTCTTCCTTAATCTCCAAATAAGAGACATATGAAAATTATAGACTAGATCAATGCCAAAAGAAAATAACTGTGGTGGTTATTTGACCCACAACAATTATTGCTACAAGAAATAACCATCACTGTAAAGAAACAAAATGGATAATAAATGATATTATAGGTCCTATGTGATGATATTTTGAACTTTAATGGTGATTTTTGCAAGAAAAATGGCTAAATCTTTAAAAGTGAACAGTATAAAACTTTAAAAAGATCTTTAAAAACTATAACTACTAGATTTGTTACATAAGCAATTGAGTCTTCGTATGTATCCTACTATATCTGTTGAAGATGCAAAACTTAAGCTCCTAATTCCTTTCGTTTAAAATTTTTATTATACATTTATTAGTCACAACTCCTTCCCATTAGACACTTTATTTTCGACAATCTTTTTTGGGTAAACTTTTAAACTTTTGTTAATATGAATGTTATAATTCAAACTTATTCTCAATTTCACTTCTTATACTTATATACATGCCATATAAATATATTACAAGAAATTGGACATTAATTGCCTCCAAAACACTTTTTTCGCTTTTATATCTATAATACCAAACTTGTAGCATTCCATTAAAAGTTAGATATTTGTGAAAGATGTTTGAAACTAATCATAGTGTCAGTGTACCTTAAAAAATAACATATAGTATAAAATAATCATGGTTCGTTTTAGCGGCAATTTGATGTGACAAAAGAATAAGTATGCTACAAAAATTGGTGATAATTGACATTAATAATTAGGCTTTGGAAATAAAACCATATCTTGTGCAAATAACTTTCCGCTACTTTAAATCTTTGATTAGCGGTAATAACTGATTTATTTAATATTATTTAATTACAATGATCGTATTAATTAATTTTAATTATATTATTCATTAAGATTTATAATATTTTTATTTTTGAATTACTATATAACGTGCAAAGCACGTGATCTTTACTAGTATAAACAAATTTTTGGGTCATTTATGTCACAAAAACGGGTTTTAATCAAAGACAAATAATCACAAGCGGGATCGCCGCTGTTGGGCTTGGTATACAGTACCTCCATTGTAATAATGTCTCTGCATTAAAATCAGACTCCACATATATGAATTTGTTACGAAACCATTTTGGCTTTTGCTAAAGCAATATTTCTTTTGTGATTGTATTATTTGCTTCCGAAACTGAACACTTAATTAACAAAAGTCAAATCTGCTTTGGCATTACCGCAAGCCTTAATGCATCTACTCATAAATCCTCACTAGGTGAAAGCGATCAGATGCCGCTTCAAGTATTTTGTCACTATTGTTGAAGTTTAAATTGATTAATGCTTGCATACAATTCAGTGCCCCTTTTATACTACATTGGAGGATCCTTACGCAAATTTGAATCACGATCCTACCGTAATGGCTTTCGCAACAACATATTTTTTGTAAAAGTATTTTGTCAAAATTGCTAATGTCAAAAATGACAATTTATTATAACCAAAATACTATTAGACGATATTTTTCGGTTACAAGAGGTGTTCCTCGTTAGCCAGAAGCTTCTTTCTAAATCGTCACTTAGACTACTGAATTTTAAACTCTACCATTCTACGATACAATAGTCCGTCTTTGGCCACACCACACCCAACAATCTGTCTTTTCCTCTATCCACTACTTCCTTGATGAAGATTAGCGAGAGCCGAAAGGAGCCATTTTAGTCAAGTTAGGAGCAGTTAATTTGCGGATTCGGGATTCGTTTGGTAACACCCATTGATTACCAGAAATGGAAAGGTTGCTTTGAGGAGCACCTTGTCTTATCAACGTTGAAGTGGTCCAACGTAGCACTAGCATCGTACCACCTTTTCAAGCTCAAAACAAAAAGGTAACTTCCAGTTTTCAAAGATGAAGGATAATGGCTTAATGAGAAAACAAACTGTAAATAAAAATTTTTTGACGTTGTTGTTAAAATGTATAACGATAATATTTTACTACTAAACTACATTAGTCACATTTTTTTTTTTTTTTAACATTGGAAATGCTAAGAACACCGTGGTTCCTAAACATGTGAAGGAACCATTTGATTATAACATTTTCTGACACTTTGAGTGATCAGGAACAGAAAAATATAGTAGCAAATAATGTGACAGTTGATATAAACCACTGAAACTCATTGTCTTCATCACCTTTTGCATTGCGATCTCCATGTTTTCAAAGGTCTACCTTATAAATACCTGAATCATCTGAATCGGTGTTTTCATGCCTCCAGAATTATCCCTGACTTAATAAACACCATATTTCCATACATGTATACCAGATTGCAAACGTGACTTTTGTGTCCATGCAAAGAAACCTGTTTGATGTGACACCGTGCGTTTGATGTCACGTCCCCAAGGAGCCAAGGGCCCTCACTTCCCACTTTTCGAGTGATATTTCAGCCGCGTATTTCAGCTGCTAACTTCCCCAAGGACGCACCTCTCTTGGGCCATTGTAACATCTCTCTCTCTCTCTTCTCACCGCCATTTCCATATTCACCTCCTACACAACCCTAGAAATGAAGATAGCATCTGGCGACTCCACCCAATTGAAGGTGCATGCCAGTGCCAAGTCTTGCACTAACATGGTTTACCTCTCTCCTACTACTTTCATCAACTATGGCTTTCATACACTCAGCTCAGTGCAAAAAATCAGAGGAGAAAAACACAAAGACCAAGTTGATATTAACGGGAAATCGTTCAGTGTGGTATATCCTTTTGAAGTTTAGATTTTCCTTCTTAGGAACATGTTTTGGGTTTACATGTAGGAGCTGTATGTTTATTTCATCTTTATGTCGAATTTTTTTGTTGGGAATAGATTTGAGGGTACACACCCTTTAGCTTATATTGGGTTTCTTTAGGAATAGAATGGTAAGAAAATCTTTTCGCTGTGATATTGGGGGAAATATATAAGTACTGGTATTGCTTGTAGAATTTTTGGGCTTGAAGTCAAAACTAAAGGGTTCAGTTGAGTGGCGTGTGACGTGGCTTCAGTTAAGAAAGTAACAAGTAGGGTTAGTGATGTATATGAAGTGTAGTTGCTATTGTTTTGATATTTTAGTTGTTCCTCCATTTTTGGTTCCTTGACACAAAGAGATCGAACTGGTAAAAGTTCAGTTGATGTGGGTTACATCTCCCTAAATGTACACCAAATGAAGCTTTTGAACGTTGGCATCGACGACGAAGTTTCCGTGAAGAGGTTAGTTTGATCATGCCATCAAACTGCTCTTATTTTCGTAAATCTGAAGAACTAACAAAGCTTTTTCGCATACATGTTAACGTCGGTTTTGATCGAATATCATATAGATTCATAGCACCGGCTGCCTTCAAGTTGGACTGGATGAGTGTCGACCTTGAGAGTACTGATGTGAATGGCGGTGGAGTGGTACATTATCTCTCTCTAGACCTTTATTTTGGCATTAATTTCTGTTCCTTTTCTGTGATTAGATCAATGTACTAGATTATTCATACCGCATATGTTTGTCTTTGTAGATAATCAAAGCTTCAGATCTTGTTCAAAGCTTCCTTGATGCTTTAAATGGGCAGGTATATGAACAATTCTCAGTTTTACACCTTCGTTATATCAACAATTCTCAGTTTTACACCTTTGTTTATGTGGGGGTGGTGGGGCATGCGTTTATCATTTGTCCCTCACCTACTTTGTCAATGACCCGCCCACTAAATTAAGTTAGTGCTAATACTAGTCGTTAACTGGCGAAGAGAATTGCCAGAAATTTTCGTGCTCCGTCCGTCGGAGCGATTTCCTTTACAGCGTGATCATTACGCTTCAACCGGGTTAGCTTATTACAGTACCAATTAATTAGAAATCATGATCAGCTGTCATTGTTTGAATATATATATATATATATATATATATATATATATATATATATATATATATATATATATATATATATATATATATATATTAGGAGGTCACGTGGACCATTGCGGCCTGAAAATGCCGCTGATGATATCAATTAAATATATTAATTCAAATTCAGGTCAATTTATAAAATACAGCGTATCATAAAGTTTCAAAAAGATTATTAAAGTGTACCACATATCCTAAGATAAAAAAGATACTAACAGTGTAAGAAATATCGTTTTTTGCTATAAAGAATAACTTTGTACATAAATTAATCACGACTAACTTAAGTAAAACGTCATAAATTGAATTTACTTGCATTGTTCTTAACTTTCAATTACTAAACAACATTGTTTGTTTGATTATGATGCATGCAATTATTATGAAATATTTGAATATACATGTGTATATATTTACCTGTAATTTCTTTATATTGTAAGCTAGAAGATAAAGAATAATTAGTGACACTATGGAGCCGCTAGTTACTTGCCTCCTTAATCTTTTGCTTTATGTTTTCAACTAGTATTTCAAATGAATATTGGCTTAGGACTTAGAGTAATAGAATATTCATGCTAATGCCATATAGAGCTAAATAACGAATAAGATTATAATTATAACATATCCCTTTTGAATTGTAAATGTTATATATGAATTTAATTCCTTCACTTGAGAGGGAATTTAAAGTGTTACATATGTTCTTGAGGTTATCATAACGATTAAGTACAAATTTAAAAGGAATAAAGTTGTATTTGAAATTTAACACGACTTATGTATATACCTTATCACTTTCAAATAAATTATCATTTTTTACAAAATAAATTCAATTGATAAAGATGATGGTGTGTTAAAATTATGTTTCACATCTTGTATGATTATTATTTATCGCCAAATTATAATTTTTATATCTACTATATGTATCTAATGATATTTTCTCATGAATAAATCAGGTTATACCTAAGACAGTAATGAGCTTGTAAAAGGTAATAAATATCATTATATTTCCAATATTATAGGGCAACCGTTAATCAATCACTTACCATTGAATTCCCAATAATCACCACTTATAGTTGTAATCAATGTCATTATAATCAAAATTAAATTTCATGCTTGTAACTTGTCTAAGATTTACTAATTAGTCTTACTTTTCATGAAAATTTAATTATGTATAAATGATAAAATCTTTTTATGGATCGTAAAGGCACTTTGTAAAAATGAACTAGTTAATCATTAGTTTTGTAGAATTACAAAAATATAATTGTGTATCTTATATATTTTAAATGTTCTCATATATAGTAATTAAGAATTATTTGATTTAATTGTACCTTTTTTTTTTACTTCCATATGTGATTTCTTTTTAAAATCTCATATATGTGATATAGCCACTTTGTTGATCGTGCGGTCTTATCAAAGGAAAAATTATCTTATAATTTGATTATGGAACTTATATATTATATAGATATTTTTGCAATGATTATGTGATGCGTAAGTGTGTGAGATGTGTGTGTGTGTGCGCGCGCGCGCACGTGTGTGTATATATATACATATATTAAATTATGATAAACTTATATTAACTATAACATAATTTTTTCTTCTAAATCTCATATGTTAATTTTTTTTTCTAGATACATGATTTTTTATTTTTGTATGAGAGAGTTGGTTTTAAAGACATGATAGTCAAAATTAGATCTATATAAATTAGTATATTTAAAGTTTTAGAATTGGTTTTCAAATTATATATGACTTCCTAATATAACCCTCATATAGTTCTGGCAAAATTAAATAAACTTAAAAATAGGAATCCCATCCAAAATAATATTTGCATACCTTTAGATATACTAACATGTTTAGTATAAAAAGTTAAATCATTTCAACTATTAGATTTATGAATAAGCTTTATCATGGTTGTAACTTTAATTAGCAATAATTATATAGTTATTTATTCGTCATGTGCTCCCACCCAAAAAAATACCATCAACTTTTTATTTTACCAAAAAGATTCTGAAAACTATATATTATATTGATAAATCTTTACATCAACTACGTTAAGCATATACAAAAATAAAATAAATATGAATAAATTGTTATATTACTTTTATTGTTTTAATCTCAATTGTAATATCATTCTTTTTCTCTTCTAAATCTAATAATGCTATTTTCATTTTTTAAATATATGATTTTTACAATGATATTATAGAGTAGTTTTAATTAAGGACACAATAATAAAAGTTAAAGTCTTAATAAGTTAGTTCATTAATTAGTTAGAGTTTTAGAATATTTAAAATTAGTTTTTTAATTATTTAAAGCTTATTGATATGAAAATCAACTTATTAAGAAATAAAGACCCATCCAAAATAATATTTGAGACCTTTTAAGAGATACTTATGATGTTTATAATTTTATTTATGCAATTACATATCATATTTTTGCATCCTAAAGGTTTTAATATGTTCTCAAGTATAGTAATTAAGAATTATTTGATTTAACAGCACTTTTTTTCTAATACATATGTGAGTTCTTTTCAAAATATTTCATATATATATATATATATATATATATATATATATATATATATATGGTCACTTTGTTAATCGTCAGATCATATTAAATTAAAAAATTATTCAAAAATTTAATTATTGATTTATATAGTATAGACAATCTTTTGCAATGATTATATTAAATATATATACATTTATTAAAATTTAATATACTTAAATTAACTGTAAAATAATATATTTCTTTTAAATCTCATATGTTATTTTTATTTTCTAGATACATGATTTTTTTATGTTCGTATGAGAGAGTTAGTTTTAAGAACACGGTAGTCAAAATCAAATCCTCACAATTAATAAATTTAGAGTTTTAGAATTGGTTTTCAGATTCTTTAAGGCTTCACAATATAGCCCTCGTATAGTTCCTACAAAATAAAATAAATTAAAAGTAGAAATCACATTCAAAATAATATTTGAATATCTTTAGCTACACTGACATGTTTCGTATAAGTTTAAATCCTTTTCAACTATTAGATTATCAATATTGCAATTTTAATTAGTAACAATGATAAAGTCATTTGTTGGTAGCGTGGTCTCACCTAAAAAATAACGTCAATATTTTATTTTATCAAAAGGATTCTAAAAGTCATATATTATATTGATAAGTCCTTAATTATATCAATTATGGTTATGTAACGTCATTTTTTTTCTCTTCTAAATCTAATATGTTATTTTTATTTTTAGATATATGAATATTTATATTTACATCAGAGAGTTGTTTTAGGGATACAATAGTTAAAATTAAGTCATAATAAATTAGTTCATTAATTAGTTATAGTTTCAGAATGTTTAGAATTAGTTTTTAAATTATATATGGCTTGTTGATATGGAAATTAATTTATTAAGAAATAAGGATCCCGTCCAAAATAATATTTGAGTCCTTTAGAGACTTTTGTAATATTTACAATTCTATTTTACATTGGATACATGATGTGATGACGTGTCAAATAAAGAATCTATTTTTGTGATGATGTGTCACACAAAAAGCTATCGCTTCACTTATTATATATTACTTTTGCAATAACCTAGAAAACGCTCGGGTTGATTATATTTAATAACTTATGTATTCATACGTAAGTACATTTTGATAGAGTTAAGGCTGGATATTTAGGCATCATGCCGATGGTTTTGAACTCAGCTTTATTTGTATTCTCGTGAAGTGAAACATCAAATTCAAAATATGTCATATTCATGCATTTAACATATAAGTGTCATCATAATAAAAAGAAACTCAAGAAAAACATAAAACTGAAAATGTTCCAAAATAGTAAATACATGACTGATTTCACATTTATTACCTTCATGAAATATCGTACGATTATACACGTAAGTTAAAGATAATATTAAAAAAATGATCATATGGTTTCCTTTTTAGTAATTATTATTATATTACTATGTGATTGAGTAAAAAATATGTCAAAACGAAAAAACTTTGTTAACGTCTAATTTATCGTATAGACTATGATAGAAGGGGATGTAATGGCGTAGAGTTAAAAAATTCTTTTATAAGACCACTTACTTTAGTTTATAATATATTCAGGTGATTATAGTAATGCCTAAGTTCTAACAGTTTCATTTATTGATTAAGAGTATAAAGCAATTTTACATACGAAATTATAAGCTACAACATTTATTTTTATGATAACTAATACTTTTCATATTAAAAGTTTGTTAAAGTGCTAATCATATAACTCCTAGTAAGCTTCAATATTATTTCAATACATAATTTTGTAGCTCATCCTTTTACGTTTTTTCTTATTTAGAGTTTTCTAAAGTGCAAGTAAAAGTACAAAACTTTTTATTTTTGCTTAACTTTTGCTCTTTAGATTTTTAGTTCTTATCTTGTTGAATACTTTAGGTGATAAAAGTCATAATTGAATACCAATAATTTAGTTTATTAATTAAGCATAATATAAAAACCTTCAACTTATGAGATATAACATTTATTTCAATATGTAATTTTGTCTCTCATATTTTTATATTATTTTTTGGTTAGAGTTTTTTGAAAGCACGAGTAATCTAATTAAAACTTATTAGTTATTTTATTGATGACGCACAATGCTTATGACTTGATACTTATATTTGATTTTTTTTTCATTTAAAAGGGAGCATATGAATTCAGTTTGAGAGATTGAGATAATCTAACTAAAATTAATTTGTGAAACAAAATTTTATTTTGGCATTTTTAAGTTTTTTTGCACATTAAGTCAAATAAGGTGTCATTCCTTTTCTTTTCATTTGTTAGGTGTGTATGACTTTCATTTTAACGTTTGAGCTATTTAGGTCAAACTAATTTCTTAAATAAACATTATATTTTGATATATTTTAAAAAATTAAGTCATTTTTGTTTGTATATTGCTTCCATAAATTTTTGAAAAAAATCTTTTAATTTGTGAGTATAATCTTTAGTTCACACATATGATTGTCATAGTTTTATTTAATTTTTTTAAAAGTGCTTTTGAGGTGTTAATAGTCAAAATCAAAGCCTAACACACACACACACACACACACACACACACACACACACACACACACACACATATATATATATATATATATATATATATATATCTATAGCATAGAGTTTTAAAAGTTGTATAATTGATTTTCTAGTTTTATAAGATTTATAAATATTGGGACAATTATACCAACAGATTTTTCAGTATTAAATTATTGTAAAACATTAATAAGTAGGGGATGATTTTAGTATTTTAAATTTGAAAATTTATTTTGTTAACAGTTAAAATTAAGGCCTAATATATGAGTATATTGATTAAGTAGAGTTTTAGAAGGTGTATAATTAGTTTTCTAGTTCTATAAGCTATACAAAAATTGGACAAATTAAGCTTACGATTTCTCTAATAATAAATCATATTAAAGTATTAGTAAGTTGGGATAAACAAGGAAAAAGACACAAAAACAAATAGGATGATTTGTCGCATAATTACAAGAGGTGACATGGTGCGTAAGTAGCGCCATGGACATTCATGTTTGTTTATTTCTAATTCATTTATCTTAAAAATTATTTGTGAAAATTAAACTATTATTTCTGTATTTTAACTACTTTTAAGAGTTAAGTATAATTCAATTTGATTCTTTTTTTAGTTTGCAATCATTGGTGTATATGATTCTCAATTTAGAAGTTGAAGTCACACAATTAAAATCAATTTCTTACGTAAATTGTCAAGTTGGTATATTAGAATATTTCTAAAAATTAAGTCATATTCACTTTGTACATTATTTCTATAAATAGAAAATAAATATATTTATTTGTAAGTCATATTCGGTTTCTCTCTTCTTTTGTTTGCATGTATTGGTGTATATGATTCCCATTTGTTGGTCGCGTGACACTTTATTTATGAAATCCAATCTCAGCTTCTAACTTTCTCCAATACTTCAAGATTTTCCATAGCATATGCACCTTTTTTTATGTGTAAAGAGACATTAGTGATACTTTTTTCTGTCAAAAATTGTGATGTTACTCTGTGAATCAACACTAGGCATGTTACTCTTTAAACATTGGCGAATAGAATGTATATGTATAATTAGGTATTGCATGCAGTATGAAGTGATAGCAATTTAGGGGTGAGCACGGTTTGGTTTGGTTTGGTTTGGTTCGGCTTGAGGGTCAAAATCGCAAATCAAACCGTTACTCCTCGATTTGAAAATTTTTAAACCAAATCGACCCAAACGCCATACGTTTGGACTTTTTGGTTTAACTAGTTTAAATAGTTCGGTTTAGATCATTTTGTGTCCACTTAAAAAGGTTGTCCCTTTGCACACCTACTATTGGATCTAAATATTTTGTGGTATAACTACTCTCGTTGTTTTCTTTTCTTTTCTTTTAATATCAAGCTTCTGAATATGAATTTACTTGGTACTATGTTTGTAAAAAATTATTAATGAATGTTACTAGAAATTCTTAGAGGTCATTGAACTAAACCGAATCGAGGTTGGTTTGAAAAATGTAAAACCAAATTGCAAAAAATTTTGGACTGTTCAATAGGTCGAATTTGTTTGAATGGTTTGTTGTTCATTCCTAGATAGCCTGAAACTCGAAAAAAAATTATTACTTAGAGGACAAACGAGTGAAGAAAGTGAAGAGGAAGAGGAATGATTGGAGAATAAGTGTGATATGTTGAAAATGGTATGGAGAATAGAGGAAATAGAAAGGCGAATGAGTGTCGAGATAAATTTTACCCTAAGTTGACAAATACAAATATTTTAATTGGGTCTAATGTGGTGGTGGAGCATGGGAGGGCTCGCGGTAATGGAACTAGGAAGATGGGGTGATATTAGTGGTAACAACAATGTGGGTAGTGGCGCATGTGGCAGTGGTTATTATGGTGGTGATGTCGATGGGCGATAATGGAGTAGTGATGTCTATTAGTTGTGACAAGTGGTGGCGATGAGACGACAGTTTGTGGTAATGGTGATGGTTGTACTATTGGTAGTTGTAACAACAACGTGGTAGAGTGGCAGCGACGACAAAAGTGGTGGCTGTAAGGTTGCACGGGCAATAGTGCAATAGTTGTGGACAAATATTGTTCAAGCATGAATGGGAAAGATGATATGTACCATAAAAACATGTAGGTTTTTATGTTTAGTTCCTCAAACCATTGCGGAAGCATTGATCTTTTGACTAGGAGCTCAGAAATAATAAGCTGTGAACTTTTTTGATCATGAAGTGGCGTTCTAAGGTTTAACAAATATGTAGCCCCATGGTGCTAACAATTTCTTAATGGTAGTGTAATTTTAACAGTGCAGTCACGTATAGTTGAGATTAATTACACTCTTTGAATACTTAGATGAGCTAGGCAAACTGTGTTCTTTTACTTTTGTGACAAGTTGAAAGAGCATTTTGGAAAAATTAAGAATGTCCGGGTTCAGACATTTTCTCCTCACAGGCGATGCTTATAAGTGGAATCCGTTTCTTGTTATTGCAACAGGTACTTGGAGAAGACCAAATTGTGTCGCTTGAACATCACAATAAACTGTCTAATTGCACGGTCATTCGAGTTTCCATAGCTGGAATTAGAGAATCGGTTGAAGGGAGACTCTCAAAGAAGACGAGAGTGTATTTTCGTCCCCGTAGCAGTCAAGTCGAGGTTATACTATCTTCATCTATATATATATATATATATATATAATTTTTTTCTACTCCGAGAAATTCTGCTTTCTCCATCTGGTAGGAGAAAATATTAACCACTAACACTCCTATTTCAGATTACTGGACAACAGGCCATTCCTAGGAGAGCCTTCCAGAAGAATCTTAATATGGACACTATCGAACAGAAACTTCTATCGCTTGGTTTGGGGGGCATGACCTCCACCTTTCAGCAGATCGTCACAAGATCATTTGCCAGTCGGTTCATGCCAGACAGCTTAGCACGAACGTGAGGGATTGTAGAAAAACTCAATCAACTAACACAAACTCCTCACCTTCCATTTACCATTTACACTTTTCTGTTTACAATGTTAGGATGGACTTCAAGCATGTGAAGGGAATGGTCCTGTACGGTCCTCCAGGCACAGGGAAAACCTTAGTGGCCCGGACAATGGCTAAAATCTTTGATGCTACTGTTAAGGTATCTATAAAATATATACATCTCTTTTCGGTTTGTTATCCGAATATTGCAACCTTTTGTGAATACGTACAGTCGTCTTGTGGTAATGGTAACACCTGCAGGGAGTATCTTGTGTTCATGTATACGTGTAGCTGGTAGTGATGAGTGATTACTTCTGAGTCAGTACTAAGTTAGTTTGCACTTGTTGGGCTGGCTTTACTGTCGATACTCCGCAGCTGGTATCCTCCGCAGGGCAGGCTGCGGCCCTCCTGGCCCCCACTAAAAAGTTGGGATTAGTTCCAAGGTTAGAGCAACATTATCTCACTAACTAGACGGGCCAGAATATTTTCCTGGTGGAATTGGTATATTATGCTCTAACTGGAACACTCCAGTGCTGTCCTGAACCTACAGCAGTACTTGGTTTCAATGATCTTTTTTGTATTTGTATAGCAGTATTAACTTTGTACATTTTATATGCTTTTTACCAATTTGTTCTCTTACAAGCCTTGCTGGTACAAAAAGGTTTTTTCGGCTTGATTGTGCATTTAATCTGCTGTCCTCTTGGGTTGCCTTGGGATGTTGTTTCTTTTCTGTTTATCATCAACGCGTTGACCTAAAAATTGTTAGAACCTGCATGCACTTTTATCTATCATTATTTTACTTAACAGGTAGTCAATGGACCGGACCTTTTCAATAAATACATAGGCGAAAGTGAAAGGAATGTGAGAGAAATTTTTGGTGAAGCTATAGAAGATCACTTTAAGCAAGGTAAGGACTAATAAAGACAGTGTTCATTTTGTTGGTTCAATTATTATTTGTCTTCGATTTTTTTTTTTTTTTTTGTAAACAAATTAAGTAATATATAACTTAGAATCTCTCTTCAGGTGAACAAAGTCGACTTCACTTTATTGTCCTAGACGAGATTGACTCAATTGCTAGGGTTAGACATTCTACTCTCGAGTTTGTCCCTGGATGTGGGTTTGTCTTGTTTATTTGAATATCCTGAAGAAACAAATTCATTGGCTGTACAGGAAAGAGGAACATCTTTTGGAGACGGCACGGGTGATAGGGTTGTCAACCAATTGCTGACAATGGTGAGTCTAGTCACTTTCTTTAGTGTGATGAATCATTTTGAAACTAAAAACACATGCATATCTTTTCAGATTGACGGATTCACGGAGCTGAACAACATATTTATAATTGGAACAACAAATAGACTTGATCTTGTGGATCAGGCAATGCTCAGGTGTGGTCACACACACTAACACCCCTTCGTGGTGATAGTTTTACTGCAATTGTGAGAAGAAACAAGTCATGGATTTATGTACTGTAGACCTGGAAGATTGGAGCTTCAATTGAAGGTAGACCTTCCAGATGGAAATGCTAGGTTACAAATCCTGGAGATCCACTGCAAAAAAATTCGCCAAAAGGATCGTCTGAGTCCTGATATAAACCTCCAGGATATCGGTCAGTTCTATTTATCTTTTGTAACCTGTATGTTTTACTTATCAGGTTTTACAATCTTCGTGTCATATATATCTGCATAGCTTCAAGAACCGTTGGTTGGAGAGGGGCTCAACTAGAAGCGGCTTGCAACGGCGCACTAAGCATTGCAATTGCACGAAGTGCGAGTGGTGGCCTTCAGTTTATCCGAGAGGAAGACATCAAAGTCCTGCAAAGTGACTTTGACCTTATGATTGAGGAAATTGACCCTGCAATCAGTAAATCTGTCCTCCAGGATTTAAACAAGTTGAGGTATACTTGTATTTTTACTCGAATTATATGATACTTTAGATATAGCTTATGTTTTCTTAGTGAGTCATGAGATGGACTACTTACGCAGTTTTGTCCTTTTTAAACTACACAAATAATGCAGTGAAAAAGTTGTTGAAGGTCTCGAGGCATTTGCTGAAGTGGAGAAAGGAACAAAGTTACTTCTGAAAGGAAATTCTAAGTTGACCACATGTCTTTTGGCAGGTCCTCGTGGGAGGTATCTCTTTCTCAGTTTAGGCTATTCCTGAAAGTTGCATTTTGATTGCTTAAGGAAGAACTTTTAAGCTATTTATGTTTTATCACAACAACAGTGGCAAGACAACGACGGCAGCCCTAATGGCACTCAAGGCTAAAGTGCAACATGTTAACATGGTACATTTCTGTGCGAACTAGTTCTTTGTATAATTTGTAAGTTTTATATATGTTTCACATCCTAACTATTTACTTTATTATGCAAGTGCAGATCTCGCTGGACCCCTTCCAAAAACTTTCAGAAGAGGAGCAGTGCATGAAAATTGTGCAGGTGAAGTATATTCAAAGTCTACTTCTTTTGACGTTTTCATTTTAGGTTTCATACAAATCTTCTATGAACTGAACTGTGGTCATAAGTTCTGCAGATTTTTGAGAATGCTCGCACATTTCAACGGAGTCTGATCATTGTTGATGATATTGAATTGTAAGTTATTGTATAGAAATAATGTTTGAAAATGATGCTTGGATCTTATCTCACTTTTCCTAATCTTTATATTGACCATGCAGGCTACTTAAGTATAATTCAGTGATACCATATTGTTCAAACAACATTCTGCAAACATTAAACCACCAGCTTCGGATAATTCCTTCAAAGGTTTCCATATTCTTTCTCTACTAGCGTGAGGGATTGTCAAATTTTTTAGAAGAAGTAAAAGGGTCTTACTTGCTTCACCTTTTATTGGTAGGCCACCAAATTGCTTGTGATAGGAACCACAAGCGAGAAAGAGTTGCTAGGAAAAGTTGGGATTGCTGATCAATTTTTCATACAGATAAAAATTCGTTCTCTGCAAGCAAGAGATGCTCGTGAGGTATGAACTTAACATCAAATAATAACACGCACTTCTCCGATTATATGATCACAGCCCTTTCGCTTTGTTAACTGTCAAATTTTGCGTTTAGATCTTGCAGCATTTAACTAATCTTCAAGAATCAGATCTTGATGTTGTTGTGGAGCTTTTAGATCATGTAAGTATATCATCACTCACAATAGAAACTTGTATGTGATTCCACAATCTTACTTACACTTAAACCTATGAAAAATTTAAAAATGCACGAGGACGTCCATTTAAATTTATGCTATATATGTCTCCAGATACCTATCAAGAAGTTATATAGGTTGGTGGACTTTGCATCGGCTGCAATAGTTGAAAATACAAGTGGGAGAAGGGAGATTGAACTTTCATCTCTCTTGGAGTGTATGAAGTTCCTTCATGCAAATATGTAAGTCAACATTCTCATTGTTTCTTTACTTGCTGTTTGTGGAACTACGAGAGCATTGCATGATGTATAGTCCAACATGGGTTAATTGTGGTTATGAAAGTTTTGGAGCATAGATCAAGTGGCTATGTCCAGAGGGAAGCGGAGAGACTTTTGAGGTGTGATTAGCGTGGGAGGAATGTCACCAACTAGGGGACATTCATGACAGAGTTAAGGCAATACTTATACACCTCTCTAGTTTAGCACTTGCCATCTTGCTGGTTTAGTGGCTCTTCAGCTCCTTTAAAAGCTTCCCGCTCCAGTTGGCTCGTTCTTTAATGTAGCTTTGCACTAGTTCATACATAGTTCTTTGAAGTTTCAGGCTTTGGCATTCGTATCTGTTGTTTGTAACACTTTCAAAATTTTGAATTGTTAAACTACTGTAATACCCCGTATTTTAATAATTTTCTATCACTTTAAAATAAATAAATAAGTAAATTACTAAATGAATAAGTTTGTGGTCTTTTCATAATATTAGAAAATTTTTGGTGTTTCGAATAAGTGGATAAAGTTAAGGGGGTTTTGTGTAATTTGCCAATTATCTTTAGTTCTTCTTCTTCTTACTGCCATTCTTCCATTCCTCTGGCTGCCTCTGTCCATTTTCCTCCTCACTTCAGTCCTAAGCTCATTTTTTTTAGAGACTTTCGGCGTCAATCGACTAGCGTAGCTTGGGAGGATTGAACTTCAGCCGATTTGCTTGTGTATGGTAAGTGGTTCTATCTTTTTGCTGTGGCTTGGGTTTCCTTCTTTAAATCTGAAAAATCATTGGACTCGACCAATCTTGTTGGGTAAGGGATTTTCAAATGTCTTCCTGTGGCAGGGTTTACTTCTTCAAATCTGAAAAAGAAAAAAATTCATTGGAGTTGATCACTCTTGTTTTGTAAGGGAAATTTTGCATTTTTAGCGTGGTAAAAGGATCATCCATGAAAACTTGTTCATAGACTCCATTTCCTTGCCATTTTTGTTTATTCATCCATTGTTTATTCATCCATTGCACTTGTAAGATTTTACTCCTAAGAGGCTGAATTGCTACTAGTGCTGTCCACCTTGGTTTTGTAAAGAATTTACTTGCCTCTAATCCATCCACCATTACATGTTCGTATTTCATTTTAATGGCCAGCATCCACCCGCTTTGTCTCCAGCAGTTGAAGTTGATTACTTCATGAATTGTTCCTGTAATGCTTTTGTCATGTAACTTGGTCTTATATATACTTGTGTTCTCTGTTCAAATCAGCAATCTTCCTACCCACTTAGTTGATTCCTTCTTATAGCCTAATTTGACTCATCTTTAAGCTTTACTAATGGGCAAATAACATCAGGTAGCTTTCATTCCCATGCACCATGTTCTTTGAAGGCATAAAAGTCCACCCTATAGGAGCATAGGAAATTCTGAAATTTATTCCAGTCCCATGCAGTCTTTTGGTTTCAGCTTGTTGTTAGCCATGGAACCTGCTACAATTTCACTTGTTTCTTTTAGGAGCCAAGGAACTTGTAATGCTGTTACTTGCCCTTTTAGTGCTTACTAATGTTAACCATACAAATTATTTTGCATTCATGGGCTGGTGCCATTATCTTCTTGTTCGTCTAGACATTCTAGACTATAAAAAGTTGGATCATTTTTTGGCTACTTCTTTACTTAAATAGTCTCCGCCCCTGGACAGTCACCCAGCTTGTCACCTCATGCAAGTACTGGAATGTTATGTGCCTTAGTTAGTCAAGTATTCCTCTCCTGCTTGTGGTAAAAGTTCAGCTGTTGAATTCTAGTCAACTAGACCATCCCATCGCATGAAATGGTACTGGCTCATGTTTCTTCTATTTTGCTATTGCCCTAGTATTTGCTCCTTGCCCGTGTACCTTGAGAACTTGTGTGCTTATTGTTCTTTACACAATTAATCCTTTTGGTATTCAGATAAACTGTCATCGGGGTCTAAATATGGTCTATCAATTTCATTGCTTTTTAGTCCTTAAATGATTATATTTGAACAACTCTCAAATTGGAGAGGGTCCTTTTGGACATATGTTTGTCTATATGCTAGTGATCAATAAACGCCTAGCAAGCTATCGGTAGCACACGTTTGATGTTTATACGTTTGATTCAACATTAGAGTCTTATGACCAACATAGTTATAGTATATTTTTGTTGTGTAGCGTTCTCGGCATATATATATATATATATATATATATATATATATATATATATATATATATATATATATATATATATATATATATATATATATATATATATATATATATATATATATAGGGAGCTGATCCATTGATAGCGCTAGCAAAATGGAGTATTTGCTAGCGCGATCTGGGCCGTCCATCCTGAAAGATGGACGGTCCAGATCGCGCCTTTTTCGAAAACTGTCAGTCGTCCGCGACACTATGTCGCGGACGGATTTTTTTACCTTTTTGCCCCTCCACCCGTCCGCTACATTGTATCGCGAACGGTCCAAATCTTCTTTTACGTTTTTTTTAAGTTCGTCCGCTACATAATGTAGCGGACGTTTTTTAACAAAAATACCGTCCGCTACATTATGTAGCGGACTATTTTACTTTCTCGAAAAGAGACATCTGTGTTGTCAGAGCTCTTGAAAAAAGACAACCAACTTTTATTTTCTCTTTCCCCCTCATCTCTTATCTTCTCTCTTCTGGATGAGCTCCTTCAAGACGGTGGAAGGGTGATAGAAATGGAGGAGGTTGAAGACCCTAGAACAAAATGACAATCTGTTGCTAGCCAATTTCATGAATGGTTCCAGCCTGCAGGTGGAAGTGCTAATTAAGTGTGCTCGTTTTGGAGTCTTTTTTACCAATGGCAATCTGTTGCCAACGAACTTCATGAAGATTTGTTCATCAGGATCAAAGTAAGAAGAGAGAGAAAAAGAAGAAGTCAGAATGAGAGAAGGGAGGGAAAAAAAGAAGACTAGTCCGCTACATTATGTAGCGGACTAGTCTTCTCTTTTTCCCTCCCTTGCGGACACATTAATGACACAGAAAAGTCATACCACACATGTGTGGGCCTGTCATTCGTCCGCGATACTATGTCGCGGACGGCATGGAGGGGCAAAAAGGTAAAAAATGTCGTCCGCAATATTGTGTCGCGGATTACTTTTTTTTGACATGCGTCAGGGCCTGTCAGTCGTCCGCGATACAATGTAGCGGACGGGTGGAGGGGCAAAAAGGTAAAAAAATTCGTCCGCGATATAATGTCGCGGACGACTGATAGTTTTCGAAAAAGGCGCGATCTGGACCGTCCATCTTTCAGGACGGACGGCCCAGATCGCGCTAGCAAATACTCCATTTTGCTAGCGCTATCAATGGATCAGCTCCCATATATATATATATATATATATATATATATATATATATATATATATATATATATATATATATATATATATATATATATTTAGGGTTAAAGCTTAATCACTTTTGTTTTGGTATTTGATATAAGAATTTGGTTTGCCCATGTCATTTCCATCAAGTATTGCCCTTCGATTTTGTTAGTTTTTACTTTGATATCTTGTCGTTTTTGTACCTTATTGAGCTATCTAAGCTCACTCTTTTACTCTACCTTGCCCCTTGCCACAGGTCATGAAAGTGACTAAGGATTCGTGTGATGGCGTTGGAGTTCTGAGAGTCCTTTGTAGTTAATTAGACTTGCAGTTTGTTTTGAGAACTTTACCCAGATGTGGGTAATTTGATATAATTGGTTTTGTGTAATTTGGTTGGTCGTTGCATTTAGTAATTTGTTTTGTAAGGGAATATTAAGTGGAAGAATTGTATTGAGATGTTATTGTTTTGGATATATTTTTTTTAAAAATTAGTTACTCTGTTAATATCGCTTTCACCAGAGTTATAACGGTATTTCAAGAACTTTGATTACAGTCACGGCTTCTGTTTTTGGGGGCGTGCAACTACTGGGGAGAAATTTTGTTCAACTCTAATTTACAATCTTCAATATATTCTAGTACTTAGGTAGTTTGTAGCTTTCTACAATAATCCGTTCTTAGAAGCTCCCAAAATCTAGAGACAAAGTAAACTCGGTAGTGCAGAGCTTCCTTATGATAGTCCTCAAAGACATGGTTTTTTTGTGTGACATTTAAGAGGACAGAATCCCGTTTCATGCTTTGCCTTAAGGAATTAAGAAATTGTCATTCCTTAACGTATAAAGGAAAAAGGCTCAATGGATACATCAAACTCAGACCAGCTACAAATTGTGTTGCTCTGTAACCTGTGCAGATGCTTCTTAGATGATGACTTATACTAGGGGTGCAACTTGGGAGGCTGAATGAGCCAAAGAATTAGACTATGACCAGCCAGCTCTCCAAAAGTCGTGTTTACGTTCAGCTCAGCCCATTGGGCCAAAGAATATGTGTCCATGCCAAGCCATCAAAATTTTGGTAGACACGAGCTAGACGTCGTTGTCCATAGTTACAAATTATTTAAAAAAAAACGATTTTAAAACATCTTACTGACCATCCAACTCTACAATTTAATCATGATAATGAAAAAGGGTCTTTAAAGTCTCAAAATGAACTTAAATATAAGCATGAAAACAAATACTTGGGATAAAATGAGAGAGAAAAAGACAAGAGTCTTTAATCATATAATAAGAAATAAAGAAAGAAAAATAAAATCTTTAAAGATCTCTAAACATGAATGAAAAGTGAGAACCGTCGTTCAACCTGATTCAAAAAAATAAGACAAGAATATGAGTATACCTTTAGTATTGATGCTTTGATTTTGTCGAAGTAGGGGCTGAGAATTCAGAAAGTATAAAAAAGAAATATTATTTTATTCGGTTAAGAGTTTGACGGTCGAGATTACGTAGAATGCGCTCCACGGTTTTTAATGACTAAAGGAAACAAATTACATATATTGTAACATGAATATATATATATATATATATATATATATATATATATATATATATATATATATATATATATATATATATATATATAATAGTTAGACGAACTGATTTTTTCACGGGCTGAACGGGCTTGCAGAAACCTTTACCCATGTTCAGTCTATATTTTTTACGAGTTCAAAATTTTGAACCTACGTGCACGACAGTCACTACAAAAGTAAGTCTATACCTATATTTTTACAGACCGATACGGTCGGCCGGCCGGCCTAAGTTACATCCCTAACTTATATGAGTAAGTTGTGAAGCCGAAAGCTTGCCAGCTTGAAATATATTTTTACTCTTTTTTTTTGTTGGCTCTAGTTAGAGATGTCAAACGGGCCGGGCTTGGGCCGCCCGGCCCGAGTCCATCGGGCTTGAAGAGAAACCGGGCCGGGGCCAGGCCAAGGAGGCTGCAATCCGGGCCGACTGAGGGGAAATTCTAGGCCCAGTCCAGGCCCTGGCCCTAAGCCCAATTTCTAGGGCCGGGCTTGGGCCGGCCCGGGCCCTTTTTTATTATTATTATTTTTTAATTTTCTTGTTATTCAATTTTAAATTTTATCTTTAGGCATGTCCAATTTTCAAATTTTAACAAATCTAATTTTTATCATTTTATTTCATTATATGTAATATTCATATGTATGTATGTATGTATAGATATATTTATTTGTCTCTCATTTTATTTTTTGCTATATGTTAAATCTTTTCTTACTCTTCTTGGTGATCTTTATTAATAAAATCTGAACACATAACTAGCCGTTATATTGCTGTTGGGGGGGTAAAAGTGAAATTTTGGGGGAATATATCCGTTGGAGAAAAAGGGGGAGAGAAAGGGGGGGGGAAACAAAAAATTCAAACAGGTGGGGCCAGGGCCGGGCCGGGCCTGGCCCGGGCTTTTCCCCAGATTTTTTCGGCCTGGTCCAGGCCCTAAGCCCAATTCCTCCGGGCCAGCCCTGTTCATGAATGGGCCGGGCCGGGCTTTTTTCGGGCTAGGTCGGGCCGCGGGCCGCCCGGCCCGTTTGACAACTCTAGCTCTAGTGACCCATTCTTTCAATTTATTGTACCATTTTGCTAATTCATAAAGTTCTTTGCTTTTCAGGTTCCATGTAGGAGGAACGGTAAGGCCTCTCTCCATTGCTGCTTCTGTTTTTATCTTTGCCTTCTTTGTAAAGCTATTAGCTACTTGTATAATATAATTGTAAAGAAAAGTCTAGCAGCTATCTCGCGGACAGAAACACTGTCAGATGAGCCAAGGCGTATCATTTATCGAAATCGATGTTGCATTTAGATGGCAAGTAAGTTCTGTATCACCATCCGCTGCATCTTTGCTAGAAACCGAAAATATAACCGCTAACAAAGGGATAATCAACGTGCAACCTTGCTTAAAATTGAAGAGAAGCGAGTTACTATTTTTTATTTTGACCTTCGCTAATCTCATAATCTCCGAGTATCTAAAGAGCTTTCTCCCTCCAACTAAGTAGTTATCCCGTGTAAAAAGTTCGGGAAAATAACAGAGAAAGAGAAACACGTGGTTACCAGTTAACTTCTACTCTTTCCGTTAAAAAAAAGAAAAAAAAAATGCTCTACTTTGATTTGGTATGCATATTAAGTATGTAAGTCATTTCCCGTTCCATCTCAAGAAAGTGAAGTGGGCCAAGAGTTAGCGGAGGATTAAATGTGGAGAGTAAAAAAAAATGTAAAAAAAGTAAACACGGAAAAACACCTATAGAACTTTTCTTAATTTGTAACGTCATCAATTTTTTTTGAGACGGAGGGAGCAAATCATTAATCTTAGCCCCAAATATATGGGATATTCGCGCATGCAAAAATAGGAAAAAAAAAGATAAATGAATACGACTACGTGGAAAATCAACGCGCGCAGTGTGAGAGAGAGAGAGAGAGAGAGGGAGAGAGACGACATTTTTTTTTCCCACCAGGAGAACCTTTTCTTGTACACGACCAATGCGTTTGAGACAGGAGGACGATAGTCTGGTAGATTTGTAATCGGGGGGGGGGGGGGGAAACGTAGAAAAGCAACAGACAGAAAGGAACCAACTAAATGTGTTAGACATCAGAAGCATATCCCACGAAACTATTTAGACAAATGTCAGGAAAAACGTGTCCTACTGATTGAGAAAGCGAAAAGAGAGAGTCTCTTGCGACAAGAGAAATTACGTCTAGGACGACATGGCATGTCAGGGTGGCGTAGGGTTCCAATTGTTGTTCGGTTTAAAATTGTAGAACTATACATGGGTAGTTCTAAGTTAATGGCAACTCATAGAACTAATGGTTGGCTGCGCCCTCTGTTTGCAAACTTAAAAAAGTCCTTTTATGAGAAGTAGATCCTTTTCAACGAATTTTAGTAAGTCTCCATCCCCTCAAAACATATTCAGTACCCTTTTCTCTATAGGGGTAATCACATTTAGCCCCCATCAACTATCGCGAGCTTTCGGGTTGACCCCTTGAGTATAGATTGCATCAATCGACCCATTTCCGAATAGATTTGAACACGAAACTCCAAAGTTAATGCCTATAGTATCTCCTACCTCCATGTTTCTTACCAAAAAAAATACCTCACTAGTACCTCCCCCACCCCCCTCCCCCTCCCCCTCCCCCAACCCAACCCAACCCACCCCACCAACACAACATCCCCCTCCTTTAATTTCCCCAACTCCTAGACCCTCAAATTGGCGGTGATTCGTTGGGAGTTTGTCAGTGGTCGTCGTATTGGTGGTTTTGGAATTGAAGGTGTTAGGGTTCTGGTAGTTGGGTGGGGTTTGCAGGTAGAGGGACAAAAGTGTAAGTTGTTCTTTAAGTAGGCTTGATGGTTGTTGGAGTGCTCCCTGGCGGCAGCGGCCGATGGCGGTTTTTACGGTGGCAGATGGCTAGGTAAGTGTCTCGTTGGCGGCTGTGGTGGTGGTGGTGGTTGTTGGGATAGGCATTGCTAACAACTGCGGCAATTGTTATGGTAACAGGTGGACCGGTGGTTTTGGGGTAGGTTATGTTTGATGTGGCGGTGCTACAATTTGTTTGAAGAAGCCAATTGATGCGGAAGAGAACCATAAGGATTGAAAAGATATGGGGCACTTATGGCTTTTTACTTATTAATTCCGTAAAATCTGAAATTTATCCAAATTAATAGTTGAGGAGGGTCAATTGCCTGTATCAACACTCGAGAGGGTTGACCCGAAAAACACGTAATAGTTGAGGGGGGCGATTTGTGATTTTATAGTCCATTCCAATGCAAAAAACAAAAGTAGAAATGAAAAAGAAATACGTCTATGTTTTGCACCCAATATTATTTCTAAGTACAAATTGTTTGAGCTGATCTCTCCATCGGATAGCACGAAATTTCAGGTACATGCAGCGTGGATAGTTAATGCTTACCGCTAGCGACTGCTATATCTTCTGTCCTAAACATCATGCACCTGCTTCACGTAACTCTTTTGGCTTAAAACTTGTGAGGCTTTATCACCTTCTTCACTTTTCATTATGAGGCTTCTTTCGTATCATTCGTTTCTTTCAATATCAATAACAATAACAACATTAATTAGTATACAATATTATAAGTATATAAAAAAACGAGTTTAATTATTAAATTTTATCAAATGCCATTTTTCAGCACAATCTTTCCCTTAAAGTCTTGCTAAAGTTAAATATTTTATTATTTTATTTAATTTTTCTAAGTAAATTATGTTATAACCAATTAATTGAACTCTATATAATTTTTTTATTTAGCTTTTTTTACTTACATTGTACTACAACTTACTTTTAGATAATAATAATAATAATAATGACCAACCAAGGAGATTAAATGCAGTATACTAAAATAACATTTGGCTAATTGTACTAGATTAATTCGATATATGTTTAATTAACCATACAAAAGATGAGCTTATATTTGACTAATTACACCAGATTCTACCGACATGTATATACTTCTCTTTCTTTCTCCAACAAAGTGCTCGACAAGTTGGACATGCAAAAATACACCATTTGTAAAGGTGTATTAGTAAGAAGGCAATATGTTTTTTCACCAATTTTTTGAACATTTTTGTGACTTTGGTTCATTTGTCTGGTACAACAGTGGGAGCTTTATAACATACTAGAATTTGAAAATAGTCTTTCCTTTGATAATAAAAAACAATATTTAGCTTTAAAGTGACAAATATAAGGTGCCGCCACTAGGTATCTTCAAATGAAAATATGCATATGCTTTTCCTCTAATTTCAATTTCTACTTCAACAATACTAATAAATGATGCACACGTAATAAAATTGTAGTCCTTTATGCTAAAGTTTGCATTGTATGTGCGTAACAATGTGTTATAATCCCACTTTTCTTTTGTATTTTAAACGGAATACATTGTGTGTAAAAATATTTTACATTCCTTTTTTTCTTTTGCATAAAAAATAAGTAAAAGGAATTGTTAAATTTTTGACAAGGTTATTATGTCAAATTCTTTAGCACTTGTCTACTGATCACGTGATATACTCCGTTTAAATATCATTTATGCCATATCATATAATTATCAGTGTTAGTCATTTTTATGGTCATGAATTCAAGAAACTACACTCAGAGAAAACTAATTACAACGAGAGCATGTTATTATGCAAAAACTGGAGCTTCGGTTCAAGAGTCATACACTTGACTAATCGCACCAGATTAATTTACGGATCACATGATATATTCCTTTTAAATAGAGAAGATTTTGGAGATAATTCAAGTAAGTTGTCACGTTCTTCAGAAGTGTCCAGTTAAAACCGTGTTTGGAATCACTCTAAAAGGAATTAGGTTTGAATGTGAAATATGGGAAGTACTTGATATTCAAACAAAATCCATTTTTTCGTTGGGAAGAAACTGAAATATAATTCCTAACATTTTGGTTGGAGCACATGGAATTGGAAAGGGGATCAACAATTTTACCCTTCTGTGTCGCATATAATTTTATCAATTTTGTTCAATATTAAGAAATAATCGCGAAACAACTTATTTGTCAAATCTTCAAATGAACATGTAAGAACAAAACCCAATCTTTATGTAATCAAGTAGCAGATCTTTTGAAGTAAAAAGTTATTTCGTGCACTTAATAACTTTTAATGACACTTGAATTAAAAGTTATTATTCGTGCATTAAGAAAAAGTTATTCGTGCACTCAATAACTTTTAGTGACACTTAAATATTTATTCTTTAAATAGAAAAAGCTTTCAAGGTCCGTACTCAAAAGAGAATTGACGTCCAAATCAACAGAAAAATAAAAAAAAATTGTGTTAGACTGGAAAAAAGAGATGCTAGGCGTGGAAGAAGACATCTGGGAGCAGAAGCAGTGTGCTACTGCAGAGCAGGAGGAGCGTTGGCAGAAATTCAAAGAGAAAGTTCGGGATGCAGGTTCGTTTCCCTTTTTTTTTGTCCTTCATTTCACTGTGGTCTCAAATTATTTGCCATTTCCATTCCATTAAAAATGGTTTGGCAAGCCAAGTAATAATAGTATAAATAACGAGTCAAATCAACTGTAAACATTTAATTATGAATGTCAAAAAGGAAGTCTGTGACAAAATAGAGAGATTATCGTCTATATTGGGTCATGCTTTTTTGTCATAGGTTTGTCTTAATCCAATTAGTCATAACAGCAAATCGAACATATCGTTACAAAAACCCAGATCTAACATTGTGAAATTTCTGCTTCATATTAGTGAAAGTGTGTTATTTACGTCATTTCATAAACTTTTTGCTAATTTGACTTTTACTAATTTGAACATTTGAAGTCCTACATTCGGCACAACTTTGATTCTTCAATTAACTTCAGTGTTTAGACTTTTCGAATTATATCCTAAGAATTTTGGAAAAAATCAAAGAAGACGAAAGTTGTGAAATCATTTAGGTGACTCGAACAAGTAGTGTTGCCGCTTCGTGTAGTTTCGTGATCAATTTGATGGCCCATCCACCATATGCGACACCACCTTCGTTGACCCACCCACCATGTTGTCAAAAACCAAAGACAGCATATTGGAAAAAGAGAATAGGTTAAAATTAGCAGAGAGAAAATAAAGGAAGAAAACTTTATTAAATTCGATGTTCAGACCACATCAAACCTTTGTTAAATTGTCTTGGCCCCGCTTCTCAAGTAATTTTCATAAGTTGGTGTGTCGTGCTGAAGCCAATACAAGGTCTAATAATTAGCAATAATTTACCTCTTCCGATGGCATGTTCGGATAGAATGTTTAGAACGTTCCCGACAAGTAAACAAACATCAATAAGATAGAGTGATACTGATTCATCCTATTTCTTTGTGATTGATATTAAGTTTATGTAATCCTAAAAGGTTGGCCTGGTGGTCAAAAAAGTTTACTCCCTACCTTCCTGAGTTCAAACCTTTGGCCCAACTGACGTGCTTTAAAAAGTCAACAAGCTTTCATCTAAGAAAAAATTGAATTATTTGGTTTGGGTCGAGTTGAACGGGCATATTTCTGTTTCGATTGGTTAACCAAAAGAAAGTAAATGTTTTTTGTATCTAAACAAAAAATGGAGTGGTGGAGGTCGGCAATGGCTGCCACCGGTGGCTGTGGTGGCGTCTGCTGAAGGAGGTGGTAGCTGGCGACAGTCGTGGCGTCTACTAAAGGCGGTGGCAGAGGCTGCAACTGGTGGCGAACGGCAGCAATGTGGAGGATGCCTACAATGGCAGCGGCGACGGTAGCGATGAAGTTGCTGGCGACAGTGGTGGGTTTTAAAACTCCAACCCAAAGTAACCTCTACTATAACATGAGATCAACCCATGTTAACTAACTTTATAATTAAGTGACTTGAGTTGGGTAAAAACTCACATTTTCTAGAGTTGGGTCGGTTAAAACTCATAAAAATTCAACCCATGTTGCAGCCCTAACCATACATTGTCGCACGGAGCACCACACCACATCACACACCACACAGACCACCACGCCATATAAACCACCACCACACACCACATGAACCATCTTCACACCATCGAATAAACCATCACCTCACCACTAGTACCACCACAGCTAAACATACTGCCTAAACCCAACCTGCAATCACTATCACCGACCACTACATCCACCAATCATCAGCATACGTAGCATCCCCACTGTCTATACCAATCAACATACCAAAACCCACCACCTCAACCAATCAGTATGCCCACCACCGTCACCCATAACCGATTCGTTGTCGCCCCAGCTTCGAAATTGAATCCTCATTTAACACTCCCAGCCTCTCGACTTGGATTTGGGAGTGTCAAATCTTATATCTTTGCAGGTTTTTTGCTGGATATATGCCGATGAAAACTTACTATTTGCATAGAAAAGAACATAAAGAGAAAATCACGAATGGCCCCCTCAACTATTATGGGTTTTCATGTCAACCCCTTTGGCTATTAATATCAACAATTGACCCTCCTCAAATATTAATTTTAAAAAAAATTAGATTTTATGTAATTAATAAGTCAATTCATCGGTAAAAATTGACATAAGGGTTCCCATATCTTATAAATTCTTATCTCTCTTCCGCATCATTTGGCTTCTCCAAACAATACTGCAGCACCACCACATCAAACATAACCCAGCCTAAAACCACCGTCACCAAAACTACTACTGTTGTTGCAACGAGCTTAACCCAACCACCACCATTGCCATAGCCTGCAATAATTATTGGCCATCTGCCACCATAACAACCACGACCATCATCACCGACAGTGAGCACTCTAACAACAATCGAGCCTACATAAAGAACATTGTCGTCCCTTCACCTGCAAACACCACCCAACCACCAAAACTTGAAAACAATATCCACGAAACACCTCCGACTTGAGTGTTTAAGAGTTAGGGAAAGGACGGGGATGTCATGTTGGTGATGGCAGGGTGGGGGAAGGGCGGTGGTGTTAGATAGTTTTATTTTTTTAGTGACACTGAGGTAGAGATGATTTTGGCATTTAGTGACTAATTAGGGGAAATTTTGGGGTGGCACGTCCATACTCATTCGGGTTAAATTTGTCGCGATTCTTGGAATCGGTACCCAAGGTGCCAACCCAAAAATCCAATATAGTTGGGGGTGGAGACCTTCTAAAGTCATTGAAAAGGATCTACCTTCTCATCAAATGGCTTTTTAAGCTTGCATACAGAGAGTGTAGCCAACCACTAGTCTATGAGTTGCCATTAACTTAGAACTTCCCATGCATGATTCTAAAGTTTTAAAGTAGAAAATTTTTGGTTCCTATAGGGTTGCAAAAAGATAGTAATAATCCTTATTTAATAATTAATGATCGTTAAATGTCTTTAGTGATTTTTATTTAGTGATGTTAACAAAATACTTGTTAAGATTATTACTGAAAATATTAGAAGAAATGCCACTATATATCTTTGATGATTATTAGTTATTACTATAAGATGAGTTATAGCTATCCTCCTACATCCCGAATAATAATATAAAAAAGTTTCTTTTAAACCGAACAACAATTGGAATCTAACACCACTTAGACATGCCATGTCCTCCTAGACGTAACTCTCTTGTCGTACTAATTAAATTTACACTAGACTTTCTCTTTGGCTTTCTCGATCAACATGACATGTGTTTCTTAGCGTTTCTCGATATTGTTTTAGTATATATGCTTCTGCTATCTAATAGTAGTACTATTTCTTTTTGTTGGTATATTGTTCTGTTTGTTACTTTTCTATTCCTTTTTTTCAACAACAGATCGACCAGGCTATCTTGCTGTCGTAGCCGCGTTGACTGTGTACAAGAGAAGGTTCTCTTGGTGGGAAAAAATGTTGGTCCCCTCTGTGTGTGTGTGTGTGTGAACTTCACATTTTTTCCCCCTATTTTTGCACGCATCGCAATATAGGGTTAGTTAATACTTGATATTATCCCATATATTTGGGCCTAAGATTAACGTTTTAGAAGTTAACTGGTAGAAACACATGTTTTTCTCTTTCTTTTTATTTCATTGAACTTTTGATGCCAACGAAAGTGGGTTCACAGTCGACGTGGAGGTGTCACAAGGAATGCAGTCCGACTTAGATGCCAAGTGTGTTGATGTGGGACATAGCAAGGGTGAAATAGGGGCAGAGACCAAGGGCTTCCCAGACAGAGCCTGAGGGTGGCAGTGCCGCAAGAGCAATGGTGCAGAATGAATATACGACGACAGTCACAGTCCGATGTTTAGGTCCAGAGTCAAGGTCCTATATATTTCTCTCTCTAGAATTCTAGAGTGAGAAAAATATGAGAGTTCTGTCTCGAATGAATTCTCAAGACCCCTATTTATAGAGGTTGAGATAATGATGTCATCACGCGACACGTGGTGCTCTCCAAGAGTGACACGTCATCGAGGGGGTCCACAGCTGCCGGTGCTGCACGGACTGTCGAATCACATATTCACCCGGCCTGCCTTACACAGCGTTGCTCTGTCTGTCTGAAAAAATTGGCTCCACAGCGCAGGTGTGGTCAGAGAACCCCCTTGATCTAGCCACCAATCCAAGCCTTTATAGAGTCCCATAGGCCTAGCAGCGGTGGGGTAGACCCGACGCCTAGCTACCAAGCGGACTAGGCGTGATGCCCTCCGAAGACCTGCTCCAGTCTCCGAGTGACCCGAGGGTCATAGTCCCTAGGGGTACCGATGCAAGCCCCCAGTGCCGTAGCACGTAGGCCAGTCACGAAGACACCCTAGCGGAGATAATGTCCCAGAGGAGTTGCCTATCTAGCGGGTGAGTCCTTGTGACGGAGCACTCAGAACGCCTCAAGGTAGCATCCCAGAGGAACCGGCTACCCGACGGGCCGAGGTACCATCAGGGAAGAGCCGTCTACCTGGCGAAAGGGGAGTTGAAAAGCTCCTTAGAGGTGATAGTGTCTTAGAGAATGAGCCTATCTCGCGGGTGAGTCCTTGTGCCAGAGCACTCGGAGCGTGCCGAGGTAACATCCCGGAGGAACCGTCTACATGACGGGCTAAGGTAGTATCCCGAAAGAGCCGTCTACCTGGCAGAAGGGGAGTTGAAAAGCTCCCTGGTAGAGATAGTGTCCCGGAAGAGTCGCCTATCCCCGTGGGTGAGTCCTTGTACCAAACCACTTGGAGCACGTCAAGGTAGCATCTCGGGGGAGCCGTCTACCCGACAAGCTGAGGTAGCATCCCGAAGGAGCCATCTACCTGGCCGAAGGGGAGTTGAAAATCTCCCTGGCTGAGATAGTGTCCTGGAGGAGTCGTCTATCCACGCGGGATGCTGCATACTCCGGAGAGTAGGTTGAAGCATGTTCCAAGTCCATGGCGAGGGGGCATGGTGTGGTGAATGAGAGTGGTGCCTGGGGCATGTAACATGTTTATGGCACATGGGCGCGGTGCCAACAGTACGAGACAATGGGTGTGGAGCATGGGGGCGATGACGACTGTCGCGGGACAATAACTGGTGCCGGGGCACACATCATGGAGATGGCGCACAGACGCGGTGAAGTGTGTATGGTGCCCGGGGCACGACATTGTGACAGAGAGCCTGGGGGCACCACTGTATTAGCGGCACAACGTGTGGGCACGACAGAGTGTCGGAGTGTCAAAGTGCTGTGTGCCACTCTCCGGTGCCGGCGACGGGGGTCGCAGAGACGGCGCACGGGGGACGGCGGTCGCGGAGATGGTGCCAGGCCACGGGTGACGGCTGTCGCGGAGATAGCGCCCGGGCGATGATCGTCGTGGAGACGACGTTCGGGCGACTGGCGACGACGGTCACGAAGATGACGTTCAAACGACGAGCGACAGGGGTCACAGAGACGTCCAGGCAAAGGGCAATGAACGTTACGGAGACGACGTCTGGGCGACAAGCGACGAACGTCGCGAAGACTACGCCAGAGCGATGGGTGACGGACATCGCGGAAAGACGACCACCGGGCGATGGATGACGAGAGTCGCAGACGATGCATGGTCCTTTGAAGAGTAGTGAAGGTGCTAAGGATGGAGGCCAAAGGCCAACCCTTGGGGGAAGGCCAAGGCTAATCCTCAAGGGGAGGTTGAGGCCGACCCCAAGAGGAAGGCCAAGCCGAGCCTGACCCCCAGGGGAAGGCCAAGGCCAACCTCTTTGGGCAAGCGCCATGGAGCGCCGACGGGCCACATGCGATGGTGGCAGCGTCATGAGGCATCTTGCAAAGATGGATTTCTTAGTGATGAAGTCATGTGGAAAAAGTGACTTGAGCGTGCATGTTTTGACCTGTTGGAAGTGTTGAATATTGGTTGTTGCTTGTGCGAAAGTGTCGTGCAAAATGGAATCCCCAGTGGATCCATAGGTGTAGCCAAGATAGGTTGGGAACAACTTTTTACATGGGATAAGTACTAAGTTGGAGGGGAAAAAACCTTTAAATACTCGGGCTATGAGAGGAGTAAGGATCGATAGTAAAAACAATAACTCACTTCTCTTAAATAGTAAAGAACGATACCTTACGTGTAGTTTAAGTATATCTTTGTTAGTATGAAAACATGAAATATATTGTTGGGGTCATTGTATATAAGTTTAAACTTTTAGAATAACTGATAACTTAATATTGTATCAGAGTGCTAGTTTGACAAGGTCTTGGATAGAATTATTCCCCCTTGCATATTTTGTCCTCCTTCATCATAATGCAGTTTGCACTCTGTTTACTTCTGTAGTTGGTAGTGGTATTGTCTCCAATATGTATTATTGGGGCTATTCTTTACAATATTAAGCTTTTAGATCATGTGCTAACCTGACAGTCCACATCTATATTTTGGGATTCTTGCAATTATACAACGGATGGTGATTTAGATGTGGCTTGCCATCTTAATGTAACCTTACTTTGATAGATGAAAAACCTCCTTTCATTTGACAGTTTGTCTATGGTGTTGCTCTTCCTAATCCCTTTTAAAGGAGAAAAAATTGACAAATGACTCCCCTCGTGTATTTTGGGTTTACGGGTTGACCTCTTCTAGTATTAATTTTGACAGTTGACTCCCTTTATCTATCAATTTGGTGCAATTGAGTAGAATTAGCCTTTTTTTGAACAATGAATTGATGAAATAACAAGTAAAAAAGGCACAGATATCCTTCTCTCTCCAATCTTTCTTATTCCTTATATTTTTCTTTTGGACTAATTACACCTATGTCCCTGAGGTTAGGGTATAATTACAGTCAAGGACACTAAGTTTCAAAATATAACATACTGTGGCCACAAACGTTAAAAAAAGTAACACTTGTATCCAACCGTCAGGGTTCCGTCCACTAAGTGTAATTTTTATCATTTTGTATTTTAAAAATGGCAATACTGCCCTTGTACAGTATATCCTGAATAGTTTTTATAATTTTAAATCAGGATATCAAATCTTAATTCTTTAAAATTATGGTTTGAAACTAATTTGCAAATTAAGCTTTTAAGACCCTAAAATTAGGAGGATTTCAAACCCTGATTTAAAAATTAGGGTTTCAAAATCAACCATAATTTAAAAGTTAGGGTTTTGAAACCTTAAAATTAGGGTTTCAGAACCCTAATTTTGAAATATTAGGGTTTTTCTTATCCACATCTGGAATCTCACTGCCGACAGCCCTAGCTCCCTCCCTCGACCCATTTCGCCGGTAACCTAAGCCCCCTCCCTTCCCCCAAACCCACGTCGTCATTGCCCTTTTCTCAGCCCCACCTCATCACCGCTGTAACGGATCTCCACCTTCGCCTTAGATCTCCCATACAAGCGGAGTGGTTTCAGCCGAATGAAGTTTCAGCCGGAGTTTCAGCTGGCGGATTTCAATCGCGATGAAGTTTCAGCCAGTGGATTTCAGTCGCGGTGAAGTTCCAGCCGATGTTTCAGCAGGCGAAAAGGGGGTGCCGTGACTCATGATGAAAGGGCACAGACGCTGATCTGAGGTGGTGGCGGGGGCGGCGTCGAGGATGCAGTGGTGTTATTTGCGCGTGAGCGCACGCGCGCGGTGTGTGTGTGTGTGTGTGTGAAGAGGAAGACGGCGAAGCTTGGGGGCTGACGGCGTGGTGGAATTTCAGTCGAATTCGCGGCGGCGGCGGCGTGGTGGTGATGGAGGAGATGATGGTGAGGCAGTGAAGAGAAGAGCACCCCCCCACCCCCCAGTTTGATTTTCTATTTTAGATGAAGTAATGGCATTGGAAAAAAAATATGGTTCCAACTTAGGGTCAATAAAGTCTTTTCATTAAAATCGTTAGTGTTTTTTAAATTCTGTTTGGTCAACGGATATACGTGTAATTTGTCCAAACTATTATCCTTATCTGTAATTATACCCTAACCTCAGGGATATATGTTTAATTAACCCTTTTCTTTTCCTTAATTCTTCATCATCAACTCAAGTGCCACTGCTGCCGCACCCACAACCACCCATAACTCAAGCACCACCATTGCCACACCCAGAACCACCACCAACTCAAGCACCACCACTGCCAATTGTCACAATAGCCCCACCAATTACACTGACAACCACCCTCAACTCAAACACCACCACCATTATTCTAACCACCAAAGCCATCAGACCATCACCAAACCCACCACCATTATTCCAACCATCAAAGCCATCACCACCACTAAACCCACCATCGCAGGCCAGCATCACAGCAATCAAACCATAGCCTAGATCTTGACTCAAACCAAAACAACCTAATTGGCAGGGTGGGCATGGAGTGGGGCGTTGGCGGCGTAAGGGGAGTGGGGAAGGGGGGTTGTCTTAGATGGCTTATAGGGTTTTCATACGGTGGCAACGAAGTGGCATAAGGGAAGCAGGGAAAAGGGAGGTAGGGCGTCGTCAGTGATGGCTTTTAGGGCTATTCAAATAGCGATGCAGGGTGGCAAAGAGGATGGGAAAGGACAGTGGTGGCGGGGGGGAAATGAGGAGGGATGTTGATGATGGTGCTTAGGGTTTTCAGACGGCGAGAACGGGGTGGCGTGGGAGAAAGGAGGTGGGGCTTGGCGACAAGGGGGTGGGGATAGGGAGGGGGTGACGGTTCAGTTAGGTTTCAAGTTTTCTTTTTTTTTTTTTCATGGATGCACTTTGTCATTTTATTGAGTATTAGGGGCATTTTTTGGAGTTTCATGTCAATACTTAGCCGGGTCAATTTGTCAATACTAATACACAAAAGATCGATCAGCAAATTTGAAATACACGTGAGGCATCATTTGTCATATTTCCTAAGAGGAGGTACCCGTAATTCCTACTTTGTCCCTGATCCCCTACGTCCTCACTACAAACACCCCTCTCCCCTTCTCTTGCTATCCTTCCTCGCCAACTACAATGGCCAGTGGCCACCACATATGGAGTCGTCTCTGGATACTACGTGATTCTATTTTCTTACCAGCATGCAGTACCACAAACCAGAACCGATGTCATCTCCAGCTCTACCATTCTGTCTGCCGTGCTCATCACCGACCAGCCATGGCCTGCCATCAGCAAAGCACCATGATGTATTCGCCTATATTATTATTGGAGCAAAATCATACATTTGTCGCGGGCAGCAAAAAAAAAAAATTCAGATCATTTGTCAAAACATTATCATCTCAGAGCATAAAACTAATAATCAAAGGCGTGTCATGTCATTGAATTAGCGTAAAAAAAACCCCATGGAAGCCCTCTGCTTTGCGCACCGTCCACCATCGTCAGTGTCAGCGGCACATCGACTCAGCATTTTTTTGTTTTTTCGCGTCTAGCATCTTCTTGGTAAAAGTCTAGCCTCAATTTGCTTTCACTAGAGTATATATAGCTTTACACAAATTCTAGTCGCTAGCGCAGAGTTTGACTTAAGATCAGGAAAGCAAGACAGAATAGCTTGGTCTGGTTAGAGCAGCTTGCTAGGACTTCGACAAATGAAATCTTGAACTGGAAAATCTCAAAAAAGGAGAGAAAAAATGAGAGGGAAAATTAGGAAATACCGAGATAAAGGTTTTGAAGAGCGCGAAAATAGCCAAAAAGGTGTTGAAAAAGCCGCACCATTTTTTTCTCATCATCGTTTCTGCTGGTTTTGCATACAAGCAACTGTTCATCTGTCTGTCTGCATTGAGTGTTAAAGAGCACCATCTACCTACCTCATTGCAAACAGAACATCTATTGCTGTAAGCATATTCAAATTCCCAGAGTACCTATGCCTAAGTAAGTTGTTTACCAAAGATGGGTCCTCCAATGAGAATTTAATTATGTCAAAAAATTGTTGATCGCAATTGAAAAAAGAGAGACTTTTTCATGTACAATGTTAAAAAGGAAAATACTAATGTTTAACTTTTGTGCAGACCGATGCATTTTGGCTAATTAGGGTTCGTTTGTAAAAAAAAAAAAATTGATTTTCAGTTTTTAAATAGCAGTTAAATTTATTTTTTTATTTATAAAAATAAGTGAGTGTTTGATAACCCTTTTTTTAAAATTTTTTTTTTATTTAGTAACCCTTTTTATTTTGACCCCTGATGAGTTACAGCAGGGAATCGTAATCCAAAGTGAGTCAAGTGTTCAAAAAGTCGATCTTGGCTCAGGGGAGTAAAATGTCACGTTAAACAATGAGAATACACCAATGGGCCGTATGAAAATCATTTTCTATTCTCTCTCTTTTGATAAACATGCGGTTTGTAATTCTTGTCACAGTCCACGTATTTCATATTATTTTCTTCTTCATCTTGAAAGCCCAAAGACCTCCACGTCTGCACGCGACCACAAAACACCAACTACTGATGGGGCTAGTGGCTAATATCGTGGAGCCGTGCCCACCTCCAACATTTTTACCCCTTATATATATATATATATGGTATATTTAATTCATAATAATAAAAATGCCCATCTAAATATTTTAAAATTTCAGCATGCTACTTTCTTCCTCGTATTAATTCTGATTAATACTCTCGCACTTGTTGGAAATATCAAGGCCACCCCGTCTTTCCAGAAGTCTCTTCGGAAAATAAGTTTACATGCGCCTTTCTCACATCAACATCGTTCAGTGAAGTATGAGTATTTTTATCATCCGTTAATTCCTATCCAATTCTCTAGCCTTTGCGCTTGCAATTTCCCGCCACCAGTTGCCTTCTGTGCTGTTTCTACTACAAAAATTGCACCTTGTGCTTCTAGCTCTGGTAGTGCTCCTGATAATTTTACAGGTTCTTCAAATCAGTTTGGATTAGGTTTTCTCCTTCTTGGCTTGGAGTGGAAACCAATTGGTGCTTACTGTGACGTATTTACTTGGTCATCTGATTCATGTGCAACACATGAGGCTGTCCTTTTGGCTATTACTTGGTTATTGCATTGTCGTTGCTTGCATATTATTCTTCTTACTTCTCATTCGGAATTGCTCATGCAGATGCACATGCCGAATCTGCGCAACGAGTTGTTTCGGGCTTTTTTGTGTAAGATAGTTAGCTGCAGTAGGGAGGTGCATTCTTTGCATATCGCCCAGGATACGGAAGGCGTTTTGCGGCATTCATCGGCCATGGCGTCCTTTGCTGTTACCTCCAGTAGAGGGCTTCGACAGGAATGGTTCGACGACTCCTAAGTGTGGTGTGCCTTCAAGGTGTTTTGCTCCTTATTCATTTCCTTAGGTTTTTTAGTTTTTTCCTGTCCTTGTGCTTTGCCCCCCCCCCCCCCCCCCGCGGCATGTATTTCTGCTGTTTGTAAATGTTGTAAATACTTTTCGGTTGGTATATATTCCTTACTTTCTCAAAAAAAATATTTTAAAATTTCTTAAAGGAGTTTTTCTTTAGTTATTTTACACGTTAAAGCACCTGAAAATTTTTAAGAATAATTAAAAAAAATTTCCTTTTAGTAATTTTAAATGCTAGACTTACATAAATGAATACAAAAAAAAAGAAGCAAAGTTCAAACCTAAATAAATAAATACATAAAGACGTTAAATATGTTAACTTTAACCACACAATTTATACTTTACAAAGCGACAGAACACACCGCCTATGGGCTCTGGCTGCTACACTGCATTCTCTGCCTCTGCTCCCACCTATTTTCTCCTTTTCCTCTTTCGGCATGTTTACTTTTGGCATAAGATCCAATTAGTCGAGCCAACCCTCTAGTGGCTTTGGGGTAAAAATTGCTTCCCTTGATTGGTATTGTAATGGAAGGAGGTTTTGCAATTTTGTTTTTCAGATACCCTGAATCAAGCTGAAGTGTTGCTTGTAGATCAGCGGCGATTTCACAGCGGAATCCTTTTTGTTTTTTAACGCCCTAAGGTCATGGCAGCGATTTTCACATTAAGATATGTGTTTGATTCTTACATAGTTGAATTCTTTGAACCCTTTATTAGTAATAAGTATAATTTTTGTTTCAATTTAGAGTTACAGGATTAATAACTTATAATTTAAATTTTAGGAATTGAAAATTTGAGGATTTTCAATTTCTGGTTGAGAATTTGGCAATTGATAACTTAGAACTTATAGTTTGCATGTTTAACAGCAATAGCAATTGAGCCTTTACCACTCCAAATTTTTATATTGAAATTCAGCTTGAGCCAACTAGACAAAATTAAAAGAATTCAATATTAAATTCTACTATTCCAGTAATTTAGACAATAGACTTAATTACATAATATTTAACTTATTTCGACGAAAAACAATTGACAAACATATGAGGGCATGAGTTTAAGAATACCCTTCTTGCTAAATCATGAAAAGAATTTCAAGTGACCACCCCGCTCAACATTTCTGGCTCCTCTGGTACAGCATCACAAACATCGTCAACAAATTGAATCAATCAATTGTCCATCTCATCTCAACAATTTGGAATCAGTTTTCAGCAGCTTTGTTTGGTTCGAAGTTGGACACTCTAAGTTGACTTCTAAATTAACAGGAAATGACGGTGCGAAAATTTCAGCTTGCTCGTACGTATGACTATACCTCAATATTTTTATCTCTCTTGCTATCTATTCATGAACGAAGTGGTGTTGAATGTTAATATGCTTGGCCCTCCAACGGTAGACTGGATTTTTGTCATTTCAGTCGTTGCCTTATTATCACACCATATTTTTGTTGCTCCTATGGAGATCTGCAAGTATCCTTCTCAAACAATGTGCTGGACAAGCCAAAAAAAAGTTGGTCCAATATACTCTGCCTTTATTGATGGTAGTTGTTGTTGTTTGCTTTTTTGAATTCCATGGGACGGCACGTGATCCGAAAATAAACACACTTCCCAAAGTGCTAGCTCCTTCGATCATCAACATACGCTACCCAATTATTTTAAGTCAATTCACATAATTTAATTAGATACATGAGAGTACCATTACTACAAGGAGAATGACTCTTAGCGACTGACAATTCATTCGTTAAAAGTTCGTATTTTATCGCAAAAGACTTTTAGCGATGGACATCTCATCGCTAAAAGTTATTTGTCGCTAAAATCAATAAATTTGAAAATTCCTTATCAAAAAATTAACTTTTAGCAACGGACAATAAATTCATTTGGCGACCGAATGTTTGTCGCTAACTATAATTTTCGTATTTTAGTTTAATTTCTTTCTTTTTTTAAAATTATTAATTTCAAAAAATTTATAGAGATGAAAGTTTTCTTCCCTAAAGGTTTTACCGACTAGCTTTTAGCGACAGAACTTCCGTGACTAAAAGTTCGCCGGCAAAAAGTAATGGACTTTTAGCGCCGGAGATTCTATCGTTAAAAGCCCGTCAGTAAAATCTTTAGCGACTGAATTTTCTATCTCTAAAAGTTTTTCAATACATTTCATTATAAACATTTAGCGATGGATCTGGCAACTGAATAAGATCTATCGCTAAAAATATTTTTTAATAGCCAAACCTGTAATAATCACAATCCAACATTCAGTTCTCAATCCACAATAGGGTTAAATAATTGTTGATGATCATCAATCATTTAACCCTAAAACACCGTAGATATATACATTTTCAAAATCTATACTAAATGAACATAAAATATATACAACAATGTTCGAAAATGAACCAGATATAATAGGGGGCGAGGACAAAAGCGGGAGAGGGATACAAATAGGGGAGGGGAGCACAAGTCCAGGAGGGCACGGGAAGGGAAGAGGGGAATGGTTCAGGGGCCGTCGAGACTGGGATCTAGATCCTACTGATCATTCTCGTCCACATGAGTACTATCATTTGGATCCGGCTCGGTATGTACAACAATAATGTCCCGTACGTAAAGGCACGGACCCATTAATATCAATAGTAATTGTGTATATGTGCCTATTCATATATATATATATATATATATATATATATATATATATATATATATATATATATATATTGACCTCATAAAATAAATGTTTTGTACCTAATCATGAGCCCTGATCATCCTGAACACCTCCTTAGCAATGCGACAAACATCATTCAGGTGTAACTGTCGCTTCGCACTCGATGTCTGTGTCTGTGGAGGGGCAACAGGGGGTGGGGATGCTCCCATCATGGCACGTGCAGTCGCACTAGGCAAGCCACATACACTCCTTTTCCGCCTATTGATGACCTCCCGACGTATCTAGCCACTGCTTTAATTTTTCGATACTCGTACTCGTGAAAGCTGATGGCTGTTTGGACTGCTACCCAGACCCTCTGATCTGTTCATATGAGGCCTGTAAAATAGCGATTTGACATTAAAAACATTAAAGCAATAGACATTGAATACATAGCCAAAATTAGGAATTAATTATAAACAAATTAATTTGTAAATTACATCAATCTGGCGGGTAATCTCTGAAATGAAGTCCCCTGCCTAATGTGCATCATCTTTATCCTTCCTCACGTGCGTCATCGTGTACGTCAAAGCACACACCTCTTTTTTCTCCAGGTACGGGTGCTCAATCATATTCTTGTGTCAAACAATGTCATGAGGATCATGATCCATTTTGTTCTCCCTCCCACTCTTACTTTTTGCCTCCCAAGATAAATCAGTGATCCATCTATCAACCATCTGCCCCTATACCGATGGTGAGATCCAATGAGGGGATACCCCTTCCACTTCTTCATCGGGACACCCTCTGATAGCAACTTCCTCGCCCAGCTCCGATGCGTTGTGTAGCCACAGCTAATAATTTTTGGCGATGTAGGCAAAAAAGCTATCCGCCCCAACGCCTACTGGCTGCTGCTCAGGTAACTCCCTTCTGCAAGACATTCAATAACACAATCAGTACTATCAATTTAAATATAAGGTACTAATTAAACAAATATTAGTTGAAAAAAAGGAAAACCATACCGGCCACTCTTCCCACAAGTCCTCCCTTGTCCCGGCATTCCAGTCCTTCTAGTACAGTAGTGGTTCCAAAAAGCGACCTTTCACAAGGACGCCGATAAAGAATAACATTAATATCATTATATAAGTGAACAATAATAACTATCAGAATCATTAACGTGTTAGGTACTGCATTATATGATTTTTTTTACTTACTGACCTTCCTCAGTGAGAGTAACTCGTTGTTTTTGCTGGGTATCGATGCGCACCCCGCGTATGGGTTCACGGCCTCAACGAGATCTTACAAAATACCAGCATTATCTTATGACTTATCAAGATGCATCTTGTGACTAAAACCTTTAGTTCTTATTCAAAGGAATGGTCATTATCTTGCAATCTAACATGTTGAATGACCCTTTTCAACAAATCGGTAGCATCACTTCCTTTGTGACACAACACTCCATCTTCAAGTTGCTTAATTTGTAAACTAACAAAGTAACACAATATACCCAAGTCTGACATTTCAAACTCCTCCATCACATTACTTTCTATTGAGCCAACAAAGAACGCGAAGACCCCTGAATATTATGTCATCGAGATAAAGACAAATTATAAGAAAACCATTTCTAGCTTGTAGTTGTAGTCCCCCCCCCCCCCCCCCACAACACACACACACACACACACACATTCATTTCTTTGTTTTCTATCTTCTCTTATAGCCAATGGTAATGAATACGGCCATGGTGGGTCAGCGGTGGCGGTGGCGGTGGCAGGGGTGGTGCTTCGCGGCGGACACAGAGAGGGATTTAATGGTGGTGTGGTGGGGTGGGGTGATTGTGTGAATTGCTGGCAATGGCCGTGGGTGTGAGATGATATGACTTTTGGGGTGTAAGGACAGCATCGGAGATGAGGCATTATAGAGGTTGTCGCCACTGTAAGTAACGTGGTGAATCAAGGATTGTGGTGGTGGTGGTTAGCGCATGAGTTCGTTGTTTGAAGGGCTGATTTTTGGAGATAAAATCGAGAGGAGAGATGCATAGTAAAGAAAGATATTCTAAACTTGCCTATCTTTTTCTCAGTTGGTTCAAGGAAAAAAAGAGGGTCAACTGCCTAAACGAGGAGCGATTCTAAGAATTAATTTCAAAAAATTGGTTGATTTTAGTCGTCAGCGATGTGATGTGGTCAGTCCAGGATTATTTTAGAAAAAAAAAAGAATTTTTTTTCTGCTGAACCTGGATCAACCTTCCAAAACAATCTTTTGCTTCCTTGTGAGACTTACTAAACAAGTAAAGTCCAAAACTTAAAGTAGTCACACCATGTATGATCATGTATTGCAAAAGGGAGGGTCGTTAGCAAAAAGAGGAGTCTTTGTCCCTTGCCATTTTAAGTGAATTAATCATTCGAGTTTTTCATGTTGTACAGAAGATGAAGTACGATGATGTATGGTTTCCGGAGCCATTTGTTACAAACTCATGGATCGAGATGGACATTCTCATATGAAGGGTGATTGATCTATACTTAAATGAGTCCCTCTTGCCCGTTTTTCATCATTACCTCCCAATGTTGGCGATGTTAGGGTTAGTGTAAAAATCAGTGTATAAGGCCATGACATTACACGTCAAGCCTGTTAGGTGGTCCAACGCTATCCTCATGCACATCTTTGCACTAGGTGCCACACAATAAGTTCATAACAACTGACATCTACCATTCTAACCTCTTACGTCCTCTGTAAGGGAACTACTCCCTAACTTCTGTTGTACGACGATAACCCACATGTAACAAAGACTTCCTCACACACCTAGCGCTTGCATCAAAGAGATTTTCGATGTACTACCTATTGGCCTTAGTGGCCTAAAATTGGGTGTGACACTGATAAAATTTGTTTTTGGTTCTTGAACATTCTCACACTGATACGACCACTTATATTTAATTGAGGCGCCACGCCCTTTTTTTTCCATTAGATCGTTCAAGTGTTTGGACCTTGTTAGGATTGATGTAAAGTCCAGTGCATTATATGTCAGGTCCGTTGTGTGGTACAACGCTTATATCATAATCCACACCTCTGCCTGAGGCGTCCACACAATGGATATGTAACATGTTTCTCTGTCTTAGTTAAATGAAACATAAATCTCTTTTCCTCCATTTTTTTTCTTTTCTTTCTTTTGCTTTTTGGGACAAACTCACTCCAATAATGAACTAGTCCATTTAAAATTATATTATTCACGTAAACAAGCATTCATTTGAAGCAGGACGAAGTGAAATAGTCATTTCTCTTTGAAAAATCTGGATACAGGAGTGTGTGATACCTTTAAAAAGTCGACAATATTAGCAAGAGGAATCTATTTTTTTCAGGGAGCAAGATAAAGCTGGAAACATATAACTTGAAGAAAAAATAACTACCCAAAAGTTTATCCGTTCCAATTGAGTCGGTGAATGTTGAAATTGAATTGATTTTAGAGCACTTTTAAGTGTTGGGTTCATATCTTCGTCACAAAGATTGAACTGGTTTTGACGTGCTATCATACCAATTTTATGTTTGATTTTCCCCATCAATTGGTATAAAACAGTTGACGGCAAATATCTCATAATATCACAACAAAAAACGTATACAAAAGAGATGAATAGCACGCAGAAGCTTATATAAATTTTAGAGTTTATACAATACCAAATTTGCACAAGGAGCAAATACAGTAAATGAAAATCTGAGAGGAAAAAGAAACAGTTTCCAGACGTATCAGTATCCGTATATCTTTTCTCACTGTAATTCCAAGACTATTGCCGCATTCTCTCAATTTGCACACCCCGGGCGTACCCTTTTATTTCCAACCCGTTTCAAGTTGTCACTTCACGTTTCACGCTCCAGCTTCCCTGCAAAGGTATATCAGTAACCATAATCCATGAATCGAAGAAAAGACATGACACTAAAATAACAAACAAGAAGATTTTCCATCACAAGGAATCAACCAAACAAGTAACAGAACTATTGACATAACAGTTTGGTATGTTCATATCCCAGACAGTCTATCGTACATGATAAGCACTCAAGAAAGGTCGTATGTCTTTACTTCTACATAGCAAGAGGTAAACGTGCAATCTACATACAGAGGCCAACACTAGGCCAATGCGAGACAATATGTAATCAAACATATTTTTGAAGTGGCGCACATGATTGCTTTGTCTATGTTGTGAAGCACAAATCGAATCCATGGTGCAATTGAGATGTGGACACCAAAGGTGAGGGATTTTATGCTGCGGATAGCAGCTGAAGCCTGATGTCACAAGGAAGAGTTGTGGCAATTGACAATAAGGTTTGTGAAAATCAGGACAGGGGTAATACGATCTTACCAAAGAGAGAAAGGAAGTTCAGGAATACCATCCAAGTCTTTCTACCAAAAAGCTTTTCTTAATGGGTGAATCAAGCTCAGTTAGAGTGCAATCGAAAGGCATCTTGACTAGCAAGATAATACACACATTATATAAGAGCATCATCACTACCACTTCAGCTGCCAACGGTGCCCTGGGAGTACTTGATTATATATATGTTGACTAATTCTATCCTGTTATGGTACCCTCTAAAGAAAAAAAAAAAAAGCAATAAAAAGATCAGGAAGGAAAGCCACAAATGGTTGAGTTGACCCTTTTGTGCTCAGTTTCTCAATAATCAAAAGTGTCCGTTTTCTTTCGCTAATCATGGCCGCGAGAAACTTGTAGATTTAATAAACTAACCAATTTGGTGGATCTAAACAAAGTGCATGCATGAAATAATTCGAGTACGCAAGCATCAGGAGTAGTAATATCCATCTACTATAAGGAAAAGATGCCGTCAATATATAAAGAAATGTCTCATTTGTTGCTCTGCATGCAACAGTAGGATTCGAACATACCACTACATAACAGAGTAATTGAATTTTAAGATGCAAGGAACACCATCAAAAATCAGTTTCAGCAGAGGTGCTACCTACCAGGCAGTCAGTTACTCAGAGGTCAGGAGGAGTAGCATCACGGGCATCACCATGACCACTCGGCCCTGCCCTGCTCCCAAAGTCATTAGCTATCTTAAGTGCTTCCTATCATAAGATCAGCATACGCTCACTTTGTATCAGGAAAGATAAAATATTGGCAAATTGCAAGGAAAATAGCAGTCTTGACAACTTACAAATTCCATCTCAAATTTTTCGAACCTCAACTTCAGTTCTTTATAATCTTCGTTGTTCTTTTCTTGTGGGATGCGTTGAGCACAATCCAACTGACCATCTGGAATGGAGACAGATTGTGGTAACGCCAGCGTGTGGATAGGCCTGTTACTTAGAAGAAAAAAAAGATGTGTCAGACAAACGGGTAGCTATACAATAAGATCAGTATCCTATAATCCATTTAGATTGAGAAAATAAGCAGCTGCTTGATCATCCTCCTTAACCTTCTTTACCTTTGAACCAAAAGGGGAAATTTAACTCCAATGGAAGTTTAAGCAATAGAAGCCCGCCCTTAGACAGACAAGGCTATTCGGTCATCGGCCTTCAAAGTCTTTGCTTCTAAGGTTATGCAATCATCTAGGGGTATTGTTCTTAGTTCCTCTTATGACTGGTTAGGCTTGTCCATTTTTCCTACCTCTTGGGAAGTGAGAACTTATTTTGGGTTCAGCTAGGTTGGCGCTCACTCTTTGTTTATGAATGATGGTTACTTTCTTACGAGATGGTTTCATCCCCTCTGAATCATGTTTCCAGATTTTTTATCAACACAACACAAGAAAATATGAGCATGCTCCTCGAAATAGTTTGGTCTCAGATTGGTGACCTGACGCACTCCCTTTTGTTCACCATCAGGGCTTTCGTCAATCCTCATATACATTCTTGTAATCATCATCAAACCCTTGGTTATAGTTATAATCCGTACATAATTCAACTTCAACCTTCTGGCTTTCAGGTTTTCGATGTTCTGCTTATGGCTTAGATTGTGAATTCTTCCAGAGCTTTTGTATTGTCATGATCTCACGGAGTATCTATGTGCATATAACTAATTCATTACCTTAAACTTTCTTTCTCCTGAAGACTGAGACTTATATCTTGTAAGGCACGTAGAAAATGAGTCATCTTCACTGTGGCATTCACCCTAGCAGTTTTGGAGTTTGTTAAGCCAAGGTCGCTTACAGCATATGTATAAGCAGTATTAACCAAAGATCCGATTGTGGCGCCACTGCATCTTTGGGCCCTATGAGCTGTGAAGGCAAAACAGTAAAGACATGAGCATACAAGATAATTATCCTCGACTAGCTTTTTTCGACTTGACTTACCAATTATATGCAGATCTACATCAGGATCAACTCTGAAAGTACTTGAGTGGAGCTCCAAAATTCTAAGACGACCCTGCTCATCAGGGTAGTCCACTTTGATTAAAAGTTCAAGTCGGCCCTCCCTACAAAAAAAAAAATAAATAAATAAGAGAAGGCAAGAGCAGAGCGAGAATCAGGTTATATTTCATTACTAGTTCAATATCACAGTCGTAGATCCCAGAACGCGTGTGACTAACTTGATGAAGTGTTTTAGGTTAGGCAAAAGTACTAGCAGAGAAGATAAAACATTATTGAGAAGAAAGGGGAGAAACACGTAAAATCCCTCCCTGACTAAGACAAGAAGTATAGCCACATGCTGTACGACATTGTCTCATAGTCATCGAGCAGTTAATTTTTGTTAAACAGCAACAACAAAACCAGCATTAACTATCAGGAATCCACAAGGATGTGGATGTCTTCAGAAAAGAGAAAAAAATGTGAAACTTAGTTGACCTTTTCATAAAAAAATTGGAATAGAAGCTCATCTTTCTGTTGGCATGGAAGACCTTCGATCTATCTGCAGAAACTCGCCACGGAAAGACAATGCTAAAGATTATAGAGAGAGGAAAGGTGTTATTAGTGAAACCCTTCTATTTGCCTATGAACTTAAGAAGCCTCGAATCGATCCAGAAGGTTCTTCAAGGAGCTATGGGTCCAGAGGTGTCAGAGTTCTGCGTCAAACTAAACGTGATGGCTGATTCATGCTTGTTGAGGTGATGGAGGAGGTAGATCCAAATTTGTGTGTATGCCAGATGTAGGGGTCGAGGGAGGCTGGAACATTATTGGACATATAAGGGTTCGATTAGTCAGATGGCGGATATTTGATGAACTCAACTCTGAAACCATCTTTCTTGGAGACATCTTGTCCACCATTTTGGCCTGATCTTCCCGTGGATCTCACTTCCTAGGTGAGGGCAGGTGGATTCGATTTGTGGTGGAGGAGAGGTTCCTATTGGGTCGGGTGGATTTCCTGGGGAAATGCTTAGTTAGCAGTCATGGTGCCCTGGAGGCCGAGACTACATCTGCAAAGGAAATCCAGACGGGCGGACCAGAGATGGGCATCAGGGTGATAGAATGAGCGGCGTACTACCTTTCGAGTTTCTTTCAGAGGAGGAGGCAAGACAAATTTTACAGTCCAGGGAGTGGAATTGGAATGGGGTGCCATTAGGGCGGTAGTGTCAGGATTTGCCCGCCACAAGAAGAATATGCAGAGGAGACAGTATGGATACGTGCATTATATCTCCCGTTACAACTATGAGGCACGGATGTATTCAAAATCAAAGCTATCGAAGAGAGATGCAGTGGTTTTGTATCGGTAGACGAGGAACATTGATAGGGTTGAATATGCAGTGGGCTGTATTCTTGCGAAAGACTGGGGAGATACGCCGGCGAGGATTTGCATCGCGGTGAGGAAGAGGATTTTTCTGGTTCCGATTTGGTCAGAAGCACATACAAATTGCGGTCCAAAGTCCTGTCAATTCAGTTGAAATGTCTATCGTCTTATTTGATATCAGCTTCAAAATGCTTTTGTTCGCGGTAGGGAAATCTTGGACGCGCTATTGGTGGCTAATGAATGTGTTGACTCGAGTTTAAGGAGTGGCTCCCCGAGCATTTTATGTAAACTTGCCTATGATCATTTTGATTGGGCCTTTCTTATGTATTTAATGGAGAGAATGGGTTTTGGACCTAAATGGAGGTAATGGATACTTTGTTGTGTGTCAACTTTTTGGCTTTTGGTATTAGTAAATGGTATTCCTGCCGGTTTCTTCCCGTCCTCCAGAGGTTCAAGGCAAGGGCCTTCCCTATATCTTCTTGTTATGGAGGCACTTAGCAGATTACTCGATCACCGGGCAGCGGGTGGATTCAGCAAGGGTCTCGTTATAGGAAATTCTGCAGAGTCAAACATTATGATACCTCATTTATTGTTTACAGACGATACCATAATCTTTTGTGGGCCGGAAAAAAACATCAGCTGGCTATTTGAGACTGTTGTTACTATTTTTTCAGGCATGCTGAGGTTGGAGTATTATTACCTACGAGAGCAAGATTATTCCTGTGGGTGAGAAACCTAACGTCAGCTTGTTGGCAAATTTCTTCGTGTGCAAGGTGTGTGTTTTACCTTGTACATACTTGGGCATTCCTTTGGGTGCATCCATGAGAAAATGTCTTGTTGGAGCGCAGTGGTAGAAGGTTTGAAAGAAGGTTGTCAGGTTAGTAAAGGCAATTCTTGCCTAAAACACGAGGCTCACCTTAATAAAAAAAGCATGTTATTTAACCTCCCTACCTATTGCATGTCCTTGTTATTCCGGCTTGGTTGTTGAACTATTGGAGATATTGGAAAGGAAGTTGCCAAGAGCCTGTTTGGGAGCCTTTGGGATGGTCAAACCCAATTTAATCTGGATTAAATCAGGTTGCTAGGTGTTTGGCAAACAATCAGAACTGATTACATCAGCTTTCAAAAGCTAAAAAACTGATCAAATCACAATTCAAGAAAACAAGAATTATGGTTTAATCACTTTTCCAATGTCAGGTTTCACCAAGTAAAGCACCAGATCATTCCTATTAATCACAAAGACCTTTTGCACATTTTACTCAAGTACGAAAGTTTTGGTCTTTTTTTCATATTGAAACTGCTTTTAATACTTTTATCCAAACACCATCCGTCAAATAAAGCTAATTCTGCTAAAAATAGCTTAAAGCTGATTTAGAAAGTTGATTGAGATTTAATATGAAATTTGCTTTTGAGAACCCAACCCAAGCAAACTCTAAGTGAAGGTTCAGGTGAGGAGGAGAAGTTCCATCTGGTAAACTGGAAGCACGTGAGTACTCTGCTGAAGATGGGGGTTTAGGCATTGAAATGTTATGCCTTTCCAAAATGGCACTGCTTGCTGAATGGTTGTGGAGATTTACGGCAGAGGAAGACGCTTCTTGGAGGAGGCTGGTGGTGAGAAAATTTGGGCTGGAGGAAAGCTAGTTGTCGCCAAGAGAAGTTGGTGATGCTTACCATTTTGGTCTTTAGAAAGTGTTGGTATCTTTCCAAAAGTTTATTCGTTTTAACAAAGGGAATGGTACAAAATTCGGCTCTAGCATGATGTTTGGTGTGATGAGAAGGAATTCTGCACTCATATCCAGAACTATATAATATTGCTGTGTCTAAAGAGGCGTATGTCACCGAGGTGGTTCACTTTGGCAGTGGAGGTGCGTGATGGAGTCCTATCTTCAGAAGGAATATTCAGGACCGGGAACTAGGAGTGCAGATAAGGTGATTGGACTGGGAGCATTAAGGGGCTGTTTTCAGTTAAGTCCTTGTACACTTTGCTCCCATCTACAGAATCCAACTCTTTTCCCTTGAAACACATTTGGCGAATGTTAGCTTCTCCTAAAATTGGTTTTTTACTCGAGAAGCGGCACTAAATGTAATGTTAATGGGTGATAATTCGAGGAAGCACAACGACTTTACGTGAATTAGTGCTTTATGTGCAAATCGAATGGAAACAGTGTTGACCATCTGTTAACTCATTGTTCGACGGCTAAGGCTATTTGGGACATGAAATTGGCTCTCTGGGTACTTCCTGGGCCATGCCTAGGACATTTTAGGACTTATTACGGAGATGATCCTTTTTAAATGGGATAGAAGGAAGACAAAAGCTTAGAATGTAGCCCCTCTGAGTATCATTTGATTGCCGTCACTGGAAGGGAACAAGAGGGCATCCGAGGGGGAGTAGCTTTCGTTGGAGAAACTGAAGAACTCTATCTTGTCATCTCTGTTTTTTGGACCAAGTCTCACTGTGACAGTTTTTGGGAGTCTATGGACAAAATTGGGCATTGCATAGATAGCTAGTTACTTGTTTGTACTGGGTTACCACCCTTTGTCGCCTTTCGTTATATGTAAATCTTACTTGTCGAAAAAGTGGAGAGTAAGAGATCACCTGATCAAGGCTTCATCGAGCATCTCTAAGCGGTTTGTTGTGCCAATCACAAAGATATTTCGTAATTTTTGCACGCCATCAATCTGAAAGATGATTATACGATTATTTGTGGGCAAAAATAGAATAAAGAGAGAGAAAGGGATAAAACCACCAACTAACCAATGAAAGCAGTTGGTTTACAACCCTATCAGCATACTTCTGTCCCATGCCTTCTCCTCTTCTCTGCATATAAAAAACGTAATGGCTTCATTCCTGTACACAAGATATAACGTTCTTGTATTGCGAATTTCGCAATCAAGACAATTGGCCCTAAGAAATAGCAAACTGTTAACTTACCGATGCAATTGAGTCGATTTCATCAAAAATGATGACATGCAAATCACTCCGAGCTCCTAAGTAGAAAATTATAGCATGGCTAAGTACAACGCGAAACTGAGATGCTTTTAAAGTAAAATTGTGCTTTTGCTCCTTACCATATTTCTTTTCATCCATGATAGCCGGAGTGAAAACGGACGTCAGAACGTCTTCGGTCTCACCAACGAAGGATCTTAAGATTTCCGCTCCCCGTACAATCTACACAGATACAGTCACAGTAACAGGACTGCTTTTTGTTCATTTTCTCAACTTACAGTATTGAGGGAGGGAGGGGAGAGAGAGAGAGGGAGGGAGGGGAGAGAGAGAGAGAGAGACCTTCGGTTCTTTTGCATTAAGCAACTTGCAGATACCTAGAGCAATCAATGTTTTCCCCGATCCAGTTGGACCATACAGGACCATCCCTCTTACAGGTTGTAGCTTCAACCTGACATTAGAGGACGTTGCAAGTTAGTGACACTGCAACATCAGAATCCAAGGAATTACGTAAGACAAGTATCAAATACTCAAGAAGTACATTAGGACGGCTCTTATTTTTTCCCTTGATATATTAGGTTGGATGGCAACTTGAAATCACTGAGGCTAATCACATAATGCCTAATTGCTATTTCATGAATGATTACAAACTGTAAAAACAACACAACTTTGCAAGCCAGAATCTCGTGCTCAAATTTTCTAAAAAGATGCTACAAGCCTTCTAGTTACTGTCACCAAAGCATGTATTAGCTAACATCATTGGAGCCAAGCAATCCTTATTTTCTTGTTGCCCCATTTACTTTGGAACTGAGGCATAGCAAGTTTTCTTCCCTGCCCTGTTTACGTTGTAACTGAGGCATAGTCAAGTAAAGTTCTTCTTCCTTGCCCAAAGTTTAGGAGGGTGAAAAAATAACCAGATTTGGGAGTTCCCAGATTAAGAAAACCTTGCTACCCAACAGAAAGTGTGATATTTCAAACTTTGGGTTTAAGCCCCTCCAAAGCTGGTAATTATGAGTTACTAAAGAATAGGAAACGATGTTTTAAAAAAACCTATTTTAAACAATAAACCCGCATAGTTACCTTTTTGCTTCCGCAAGAGAAATCACGCGGGAGATAAATGCTTTCTCAAGAATGTTGCGTATAAGTGGTGCCATCCCAGCAATTCCTTGCGCCATCAAATCTTCTTCCAGATTATCCAAATTAAGACCTTCACGAAGAACGCTTTTATATGTTTCTGCTCCGGTTATAAGGTGTCGCTGATAAACATGGAAAAGATATTAATCTTTACTAGACGTACGTATAGCTCAATCATCAAACGAAAAGCTGGCATATCAACACTTAGATAGACATGTTCACTAAGTATCTGGAATCTGGACAGACCACTCACTCAAATTCATATATAACTCGTTCATCAACTTGACCACAACATGCCTACATGGTACGAATCCAAAATTTTGTTGAATTTCACAAAAAAACTCAAGCAACATTAGCTAGGTAGGAAGTATGTTTTCCTAAAAGTTTGTACCTCAGTTACAAGTCTAGGATTCTCTGAACTAGTCAGCTACTTATACAGTAAACGAAGAACATTTGATGTAAATGACAACACAAAAACAATAGCTATACTACTGCTTCGTGCATCTCAAGACGCTCATTAGAGCCAGGCCGATTTCACATATATTGGTTTATTTTAACCAGAACCCTCTGTTAATGAAGTACTAGATCAAGCTGGCCAAATTATAATTTACATGTCTTGATTCATTCTCCGTACATTGATTGGTTCCTTATTTGAAAGAATAAGAGACAAGAAAAATCAGAAAAGAGATGATCAAATGAAGAGAATAAGCGTTGAAACTATGAAAAGATGGAGCGTAAATGGAGGGGGGTGGGGGGTAGGAGACGAGCGTAACCGAAGCTCTCTTTTATGCATCACCAGCCCGATGGATACCCTCAGTCGCTTGTCCCTATGCTATAACAGTATTTTTATAAGATGCAGTCCAAACTAATTTTAGCACCAGGGTTCTGTCTGTGCACATCTATGCTTTGATTTCTCTGGTATGGTATCCTTCATGAGATTGTCCTTTACCAACATTTTCATTTTAGCATCGTACTATACAATCCCAATACGTCAAATGAAGATGTTCGCAGCAACTGCTCCACAAGAAGTAAAGTAGAATTAACATACCAATGAATCAGAGACCTCCACAGTAATCTTAGTGCTGTTACAGAGCATTCCACACATTTGGGCTACCGATGTTGGCCGACCAACGCAAACATCTACAACAGTGGCACGATACAAATTCCCCTTAAAGCGTAGAATCACACTTTGGTACTCAGTTAAGATCTGCACCTCAAATAAACTAATTTAGAGACATGCAAAGACAAATAATGATCAGGTGGATCTTGTTCTTCTTTGTTGTTTCTAATGCGAAGGAAATCACCTGCTTGTGGAATGCCTTTACAAACTTTTTCTCTATGCTAGAAGCAGAAATCTATAAGGAAATGAAATTTCGTATTAGTATCTAAATAAGGAAAATAGTGGTGAATTAGATAAACCATTGGAAATAACCAAAGCCCAAATTCACAAACCGATAAACTATCTATCTTCACTGCTATCAAATGGACTCTAATTAGTAGTTAGCTTCAGGTCCGCTTCGCGAGACGCAGCAGGAGGAGTTCCCAGTAATGGGATTAATTTGCATCATTAACTCATACGCTATGAAAATAAGCCATCTAGTAAAGAGGGAAGCCACTGAACAGGATGCGTGGCCATTAATTAGCTGGGAATAGGCTTTATGACAAGGATGATATCGAATTCCATGTGAAGAAATTGTCGAGAACCTCCAACGATTCAAAAAACAGGTAGAAGAACAGGAGCAACAGTAGGATTTATGAAACTCTTACAATTATGAGTCAATAAGGGGTTGAAAGTCAAAGGGATTGAAAACATTGTCGTGGAAATAGTATATCATCACTGTCAAATTCGCTCAATGATGAAATAGGCTATTTTAAGTTAAATTCAATCAGATAAGACCTTTTGCAACACTAAATGTAGCATCCCAGAATTGAAGTATTAGTGTACAAACTCCTCAATCCCAAGCGCATTATGCATAGACAATAACAAAAGAATTCAAAAGCTCATTCTGTTTGATAATAACCCTAACGCTATGTATCTTGTCAGTGAAAGAAATATTTTAAAACATTCAAACAGAGCAAATGCTCATATAGAAAAGAAGAGTTCCAAATAAACGAGTACGAAAAAGAGCTGATTCTGAAAAGGAGAACGGACCACGAACATAGTAACAAATTGAGCCCACAATAAAGATAAAATCAGGACTCGCATACCCGTTTAAGAGCAATTGAGCCTCCATCCAGTATTTCAACCTCCACCCTCAACTCAGCCAAGTTGAACCCAGCAGGTGGTGCGACAAATCTATCAATTACGATCACAACAAACCACAAGAATGGTGTTTCAGTGATTGAATAAAGCTAGACAAAATCCGCGAGCAGTTGATTGCAGTAAGCAGATACTTGATCCTATTCTTTACCTTTGGACCCTGACAACATCTCCTGCTCTATGATTGATCGACTCGAGCTGCTCAGCATTAAGTGCAAGCTGACCAATTTGGAGCGTTTCATCTTCCGTGGGATTGCAGTTAAGGTTAACCTGTGTCTCAAATTACACAAACAAATACTCCTTCCGTCTAAAAAAAATGGACTTTTAAACCGATAAATTAAGAAAAAAAAATATAAATATATTTCTATATTTACACTTTTTAAATTTTACTTCTTTGCTCCACATTTAATTTTCCATCAACACATTTCCCCCTCCTAACTAATTTTCTTCTCACCCTCTCTCTCATACTAAAACTGAAAAAATAAGAGAAATGACGAAATTTTTTAATATGCTTGCAAGTTAAATTTGATCAATTATTATTAGATAAAAAGAGCACTACCAAGAATAAAAAAGTTACCCAGTATCTCTTAACCACAGTTAAAAAGGAGCAAGTGAGATAGGTATCTCTACGGATCTTAGTGGATAATTAATGCAGCAGAATATATATATATATATATATATATATATATATATATATATATATATATATATATATATATATAAGATACAAAAGTCCACACACCGACCCTCCCGCTAATATGCGAAGCAGCAGCAGCTTAAAATATCTCACAGCAGTAAAAAATTTCCAATCGCCACAGCCAAGTGAGGAGCAAAGTAAATAATCAACGACAACAGCCCAAGACCCAAAAGCGCACACAAGCAAGATCACGGGAAAATAAGGGCCAGCGTACAAAAACACACACCGTTTTTCATTGTTACTGACAGCCCCACGAAATGGAAAACTTCCGCTAGAAAACTTTAGAAGAACCATTTTCAAAAACAAAGGAGAAACCATTTCCACAGCACATAATACTCGTTAAAACATACCAAGATTTACAAAAGGATATATGACATTGAAGACAACCCTGTTGTTGATGAGGGCCCATTTCTTCTGAATTCGGCGGGGGAAGCACTTGCCGTCGTTAACCTCGGTGGCAAACTGTCCTATCTCGGCCGGCGAGCAGAAGGCAAAGTTTGTGAAGCGTCTCTCGTCATCGACGAGGATCACGCGCATGGAGCTTGTCATTGAGTAAGCAGAAGTGAGAACAAAGAGAGCAGGGAGAGGGGATCGGAGAGAACAGGGAAGAAGTTGTAGTAGCAACGCTCGTACTTCTTCTACCAGCCTACCAGGTGAGAAAATACGATAGACGGGTTGAAGAGGAGAGACAATAGGGAAGCGAAGCGAAGGCTAATTTCGAGATTGTGCTTTATTCATAGGCAACTTGCCACCTTGTAAGGCTAATTTCGAGATTGTGCTTTATTCCTTGGCCGTGGGTTTGTCATAGTGGACACCGCCTGGGTCGGTGGCTCCCTTCTCCCTTCTATGTGTTCTCCCAACTCAACTTTCATCCAATCTTCCTTCCATGTGTTCTCCCAACTCAACTTTGGTCTAAACTCAATTGTCACAGTGAATTGCGTATCATCAATAATAATAATAATAATAATAATAATAATATATTATACAAAGCAAGTCAAATTTAGATAATAATATGATGTAATCTCAAATAATAACAAGCAAGACAGAAAGATTTAACGTGAAAACCCTCCAATGAGAAGGGAAAAACCACGGGCCAAACTCCAAACCAAATCCACTATATCAACAACTTGCAATACAATGGTTCTTCTCAAATTTACACACCCAATTTGAGGAATCACAATAAATAAATAGTGCAAAAGGGTTACCTATTTGAGTTGACAAACCCAACAAAGATCTCCAAACATGATTGCTCTCCCTCAATTTTCTCTCTATCTCTTATGCAAAAAATTAGAGAAGATGATAGAGTTCTATTTATTTTATAGGACATTAATAAAGAAGTCATTACCCACTCAAACTACGTAACTCCCTATGCCAGTTAAAGAGACCCAATTCAAATGAGTTACCTCATGGGTGAGGAAACCCGTAGACCCAACAATCTCGCCCTCAGAACCCATGAGAGGAGGGAACTCCAAACACGACCACTTACTTGGAATCCATTCCGGCAAGCTCCTTGCAAAGCATAAGTTTCTCTCTAGGAACCACCTTTGTCATCATATCAACTGAATTCTTGTCTGTGTGGATTTTTTCTAGTTTCAACAACTGATTTTCTACCACCTCGTGCATCCAATGATATCGAATATCAATGTGCTTCGTGCGAAAATGGTATGTAGCATTCTTCCTCAAGTCCATAGCACTCTAACTATCACAATGAACTACATACTCCTCTTGGCTCAAACCTAACTCTCGGAGGAAGCGTTTCAACCACAACATTTCTTTACTAGTTTCAATAACGGCAATGTACTCAGCCTCTGTCGTAGATAAGGCAACACATTTCTGCAGTTTGGACTGCCATGACACAGCTCCCCTTACAAATATAAATAATAAGCCTGATGTAGATTTCCTACTATCAAGGTCACCTGCCGTATCTGAATATGTAAACCCATCCAAGATTGGCGTAGAACCCCCAAAACACATTCACAAACTTGAAGTACCTTTTAAGTATCTAAGAATCCACTTGACAGCTTCCCAATACTTTCTACCAGGATTAGAGAGATATCGACTCACAACACCAATTGCGTGAGCAATGTCTGGATGAGTACAAACCATTGCAACATAAGACTCCCTACTGTAGACGAGTAGGGAATCATTGCCATATCTTCTCTTTCTTGATTTGTCAAAGGACACATACTCTTGTTCAACTTAGAGTGACCAGCAAGAAGAGTGCTAACTGGCTTAGCATCTCTCATGTTGAACTTTGCAAACACTCGTTCAACATATTTTTCCTGTGATAGCCACAACTTCCTTACTTTTCTGTCACGGGTAATTTTCATACCCAATATCTGCTCCGCATTCCCTAAGTCTTTCACGTCAAAAGACTTGAACAACTCATCTTTAAGTTGACGAATCATGTTAGCATCTTGCCCAACAATCAACATATCATAAACATAAAGTAAAAGAATAATGAAGTTACCATCTGAGAATTTTCTCACATAAACACAATGATCAGCTGTAGTTCTTTTGAATTCATGAGCCACCATGAATGAGTCAAACTTCTTGTACCACTTCCTTGGCGCTTGCTTGAGGCCGTAAAGACGTTTTTCAATTTGCAAACCTTATGCTCTTTCCCTTTAACTTCAAATCCTTCGGGTTGGTGCATATAAATCTCTTCCTCCAAATCCCCATGAAGAAAGATAGTCTTGACATCTAACTGTTCAAGCTCAAGATCCATGCTAGCCACTAACCCCAAGACTACTCGAATAGAGGTCATTTTCACAACTTGGGAAAAGATCTCATCAAAGTCAATGCCTTGCTTCTGCCCAAAGCCCTTGACAACTAATCGAGCCTTGTACTTTCCTAGCTTCTTGCCATCTTTCTTTAGCTTGAACACCCATTTGTTTCTCAAGGCTTTCCTACCTTTAGGAAGTTTTACCAAAGTGTCATTTTTCTGCAAAGAATTCATCTCCTCTTCCATTGTTTTCACCCAGTAATTCTTGCCTTATGAGCTTGAGCTTCTTAGAAACTCTCTGGCTCCCCCTTATCAGTAAGCCAGATATCCTCATTGGGTGAGTATATAACTGATGGCACACGCTCTCTAGCAGACCTCTGTGTATGAGGCATCATAGTCTCTGGGGTTCCTCATGCTCCCCTTGATCAAGACCCTCTGTCTCTGGCTCAACTTTAACACCATCTATTTATGGAATATCTGTCCCAAGAGCTTCTTCATTAACCTCTTCCCCATCTGTAGCATTTGGATATGAAGAAGGTACTGGTGCGAGGTCAAGAGCTCTCATATTCTTAGGCTGTGTCTATTTCTCCATGTTTGCCAAATTTTGATTCTTTTGAAATACCACATCTCTGCTTCTGAAAAACTTCTTCTATTCGGGATCCCACAACCTGTAACCAAACACTGCATCTCCGTAACCCACAAAAATGCACGGAGTTGACTTGTCATCAAGCTTCGATCTCTACTTCTTTGATATATGTGCAAATGCCTCGCACCCAAACACCCTCAGATAGGAGTAGGAGACATCACTCCCTTTCCACACCTTCTCTGGAATCTCAAAATTTAATGGAGCTGATAAAGACCTATTGATGAGGTAATAAGCAGTATGAACAGTTTTACCCCAAAATGACTACAGAAGTTTGGCCATCTTCAGCATGCATCTGACTCTCTCTACTATAGTCCGGTTCATTCTTTCAGCCACACCATTCTGTTGGGGTGTGCGAGGAACTGTCCTCTCATGCCGTATACCATGATCAGCATAATATGCTTCAAACTTATTTGAAGTGTACTCTCCTCCATTATCTATGCGAAGGCACTTCAATAATTTTACTGTCTATCTTTCAACCATAACATGAAACCTCTGAAAATACAGGAACACTTGGTCTTTTGTTTTCAGAAACTAAACCCACTCCTTGCATAAAGCATCATCAATGAAAGTCAAGAAGTACTTGTTTCCTCCTATTGATTCAACCTCAATAGGACCACAAACATCAGAGTAAACCAAATCTAACAACTTAAATTTTCTTTTCAAAGAGGAACTAAATGAAATTCTATGATGTTTGCCAAATAAACAATAATCACAAGGGTTCAAAACATTACCTTTGGCAAAAGGAATGAGAGATTTCTTCGCTGGAATCTGCAAGCCTTTCTCTAGAGATGTCAATGGGCCGGGCTTGGGCCGGCCCAGCCCAACGGGCCTCAAAAGAAAATGGGTCGGGCCTGGGCCTAAAATCTGGATATATGGGCCCAGTCCAAGCCCTGGCCCTAGGTCCAATATTTAGGGTTGGGCTTTTTTTTTGTTCCCAACTTTTTGTTATTTATTTGCGTCGATGGCCAATAAAAATACATCAAATTAACCCAAACATAGTGTATTTCATGTGTCCCAAGTCTCTTGTGCCATATGTTCGGTGAAGACTCATCTTCAACTGCATCCAACCCATTAGAACCCACCTTGGCATAGGTCTTGTACAAGGTATAACAAGCAGCCCCTATTGCAACTACCATCGAACCCTTAGTGAGCTTCCATTTTCCATTGCCAAAATAATTTTCAAAGCCTTGTCAATCCATAGCTATTTTTTAAATCAAGTTGAGACGTAAATCTGGAATGTGTCGAACATCCTTCAACACAATTGTGCAACCTGCACACATCACCTATTCCTACAATCTTTGACTGGCTTTTATTGTCCATCCTCACAACCCCAAAGTCACCTGCTTTGTAAGTTGAGAAGAATTCCTTCCGGGGAGTAGCGTGGAATGAGGCCGCTGTATCAACAACCCACTCAATAGCCTAATCCAAAACATGCAAGCAATCTTCCTCACCAATAGAAAGTACTTCCACATCTTCAGAAACACTGGCCATAGTATTCTTCTCCTCGGCCTTCTTCCCCTTGTCACCATTTTTCTGCTCTCGGTTCCAAATGCGACAATACTCTTTAAGTGGCCCTCCTGTTTACAGTGATAACAAACAAATGACTCTTTTGAATCATCTTCTCCTTTAGATTTACCTTTGGCACCTCAGTTTTTACTGCGGTTTTTATACCCTTTATTTCCACCTCTGTGCCATTGTCTGCCCCTATTCTCGGAGACAAGAGCCTATGATTGATCAATGCCTATATCCCTGTGCCTTTCTTCTTCATTTAACATGCTATCTTTGACCATGCACAAAGTTAGCATCCCATTGGGAGCAGAATTGTTCAGAGATACAACTAATGTCTCCCAACTGTCCGGTAATGAACTCAAAAGAAACAAGGCTTGCATCTCATCATCTAAATTCATTTCCATGTTTGTCAACTAATTGACCAAACTCTGGAAATCACTCAAATGCTCAGCAATAGAATTTTCATCTTTGAATTTTAAATTCACAAGCCTTCTGATTAAAAAGGCTTTATTCTGGGCAGTTTTCCTCTCCTAAAGAGACTCTAACTTTTTTCACAAAGTTTAGGCATTCGTCTTTTGGGACACATGAAATACACTATGGTTAATCCATTGCCTAATTAACCCATCAGCTTTTCTATTTAATTTCTCCCATGATTTAGCATCCATACTTTCAAGTTTGGCACTATCACCCTCAACCGGATCATATAAATCTTTGCAAAATAAAATGTCTTCCATTCTTGGCTTCCAAATTGAATAATTTGTAGCCGTAAGCTTTAACATGGCACCCGCCGAATCTCCATTCAATTCACAGAGACAATTACTACAAAGAACCAAGCTTTTGATACCACTTTATTGTCCCAACTCAATTGTCACAGTGAATTGCGTATCATCAACAATAATAATATATTATGCAAAGCAAGCCAAACCCAAATAATAATATGATGCAATCTCAAATAACAACAAGCAAGATATAAAGATTTAACATGGAAACCCTCCAATGAGAAGGGAAAAACCACGGGCCAAACTCCGAGCCAAATCCACTATAACAACAACTTGCAATATAATGGTTCTTCTCAAATTTACACACAAAAATTGAGGAATCACAATAAATAGATAGTGCAAAATGGTTACCAATTTGAGTTGACAAACCCAACAAAGATCTCCCAACATGGTTGCTCTTCCTCAATTTTCTCTCTATCTCTTATACAGAAAATTAGAGAAGATGATAGAGTTCTATTTATTTTATAGGACCTCAATAAAGAAGTCATTACCCACTTAAACTAGGTAACTCCCCATGCCACTTAAAGAGACCCAATTCAAATGAGTTACCTCATGGGTGAGGACACCCATAGACCCAACACTATATACTATACACTTGTACTTTTGGTGATTTGTTGCTTTAGAGAAAGTAAAATATAGAAGGGAGATGGTAGCTAGTACCCCCCAACCAAAATTACCTGGGATCCGTATGAAGACATCCATTGGAGTTCCCTATCAAGGCATCAACCAAAGTGTCTGCCTATCAACCAATTAAAAGACACAGTTTTAAGTGTGTGCAGAGCATTGTAAAGGCTCGAGACCTAAAGCATATGCGGAGGTAAATGCCATCTAATGAACTTGATATTCAAAATATCGACCATAAAAATTCAAGAGATGCATCAAATAATCTCTGTAATAATTAAAAAAAAAAGAAAGGAAGGCATTGCAAATGGTTCCCCCAAGAAGAGAAGCAAATGAAGTGGCAATAATGGTATCCCAAGTTGAATTTAGTTCCCTGCCCCCCCCCCCCCCCCTTTTTTGGCTTAATCAATAAATTTTATAAGTAAACAACAACTGCACATAAATTGTTTATCTGTCCTCAACATGCAAAATGTTATTGAGGGAGAGAAACACGGAGAACAGTAACAGAGGTACTCCTATCAAGAGCCCAAGCAGCTAACCGATGGGCGTGATATTAACTTCCCTAAAGATTTTAAAGGAAGAAATGACTTGGATATTACTCGCAATGGACTTGTTCTCCATTATTATATATGCTCCTTGTAGCCCACTTTTGGTCTTCATTCATGTCTTGAAACTTGTAATGACGTTCATGGCGTTTTCTTCGAAGATCACTTGAGTTATGTTATTCTTAGTGGCCAATTGTACCGCGAAGGGGGCACCTTGCTTGACAAGTCTCAAAAGGATGGCATAGTTATGTTATTTTGTAGCACCTGATTTGTCATAATGAAAATAAGCAAAAGGAAATGAATCATAACATATCCAAAACTCTCCTAACCTGATAATTCATAGCATCTACAATCAGTCTACAAAATACATAAATAAATGTCTTTTAGCTGCCGGTAGCCGTTATAGAGTCCCAAACTACTCCACACTAAGTTTAAAATAAAATCTAAATATATTCACTTTCTCTTTTTAAAATGTTAACTCTGACTCTGACACTAAGCGGCTGGTTCTCAGTCACACGGCTAGCCCCCAAATCTAGTCCCTATATTAATCACGTGAAAGGAAAACAATAAGGGACCAAGTGAACCAAATACCCAGTAAGATTGCTTGAACAAACCAACCAAACAATACAAAACATCTGGAAAAAAAAAATGAAATTATGGATGTACATGATTTTAGCAGAACAGGTAGGAGACAATTTTTTGAAAAAAAAAAGGTAGATATATTCTGTATAGAGACAGATACTAAAAGAGTCATTCATAGTTAAGGTGACACATGCAATCACACCTAAGACAAGGTTCCCTAGCTCATCCCACTTAACTAGTTCACATTCCAATCGATGTGGATAAGTCAGAAATAGAAAAGTCATAAATCCATGACATGGCTCACCAGAATACATACCTGATAATCTATATCTATAAACATATAAAAGCATAGATGGATTAAATGGCTAACTTTTTCTTTTCTTGAAATGCCTTACTTTAAACTGAAGTCTTTATAAATGATTACAGGTGTTTTTAACATATAACTTTTTCTTTCATAAAATACTCTTTTTGGAATAGAGTGCTATTAAAAAAAATAAGGATATTTTTTACTTCTCATAGAATATCAAGCTTCTTTCCTTAAATACCCTTATTGGACTATATGCTTTTGTAGAAATTAGAGTTGTTTTTACTTTTATTGAAGTAAAAAGAAAAGTTCCATATAAAAGCCCAAAAACATTACTATTAAACTACTGATGTATACTTTCCAAACATCATCACTAAAGAAAATCCTTTCATAACCTACCTTTATTCACGTTAAAACTAAGCTACTCTATCACTATTACATCTTCTACATATGATAACAACTTCCATGTAACAAAGTTTCTATAGCCTTCGAACGATTGTGCGTGTATATGGATTCCAATACCAACACATAATTGTTGAAGCTATAAACAAAATGTTGGTGCATCTGGCCACACCGTATAAATACAATCCCAAAAGATTAAATGGCTAAACATTTTTAATTGACATCACCCTTTCTAATTTTTTTATTACTCAAGATACCCTTTTAATATAGTTAGATTTTGTTTTGAATTTAGGGTGTTTTTTTTACTTTCAACATAGTATTAAACCTCTTTCTGTAAAATACCCTATTTGAGTATTAAAAATTTATACAATTTGAAGGTTTTTTTTTTAACTTTTGTTCATTAAGATACCCAATGTGAGTTCTAAATTTGTTGAAATTAAGGGTGCTTTTTGACTTGTAGCTAAAAATCTCCGTCATAAACTATTTAATTTATATCCATATTACGAAGTTTCAACCTTTGTTCGAGCACAGATGCTTTAAAAAATTGAGTTGCACAATTTTTACATACAAACAATTTGAATTGAATCAAGTTAACCAAAGCTTAACGTTGCAGTTGAGTTCTATTTGTATTTTATTTAATTTGAAATTGTGATTTATTTAAGTAATATTGGGGAAGAAAGCGTTGAAGGGGTGAGATACTAGGGAAGAAGCGTCATTTGTAGGAAGCCTAATTCCGCGATTGCAATTTTTTTAAGTAGTGTCGTGGATAGGAGACCTCACCCCCCTATTCAGCGAGTATAAAAGGGGAAAGAACGCGCGACAGTCGACGCCACGCGAAATCCACGCGCGTCAGTCCTCACCAACCAACCTCACCACGCGTGATCCATGCGCGCGTCAGTCCTCACCAACCAAAATTACCGTATCCATGTCAAGACATCCACCTGAGTGTCCCCATCAACCAGCCAACGAAGCGGTTTTAAGTTCATGCAAAGCATTGTAAAGGCTCGAGACCTAAAGCATATGCGGAGGTAAATATCATCTAGTGAACTTGATATTCAAAATACGAACATTATTTTTTTTTATTGTAGATAAAAATTCTACTAACCATTTCATTAATAGACAAACAGTATAAAATAGAGTACATGAAAAAAATAACAGATTACTACTACCCCCATGATGTAATCACACACAAGGACTGGCACATAGACATACATCCTTGAAAATCTGAGAGCAGTTCAAAGATAATCGGCATTATAACCAAGAAATCTTCATCAAAAGCTACTTGCATAAGAGATTAGTGCACTCTTACCTAAGTCAAGACACCAATTATAAACAAGGATAACAACTTTGTCCCAAAGGGTAGTAAACAAAACAGTATAGCAATCCTAAGTAACTCAAAAAAATAAGACAAACAAACAAAAACAACTAAGTCAACGAGAACAATTGTCCACTAAAATAGCACACCACGGTACCAACATATGTCAACACACCCTGCTAAGTGCCCCAAGAGCCCATGCCCATGAACCAAAATCCCTGTCGCCGACCACAACTCCCCCTGTTGTCGACGACGCCGAACCATCAGCCATGATTCTCACATACTGGCGAAGCCAACAACACCTGCATCAGTCATCCATCATCTCTCCGTTCACCACAGGCAAACCAACCAACAACTGAATAAGCCCCCCTGTTGAAACAATTACAACAATTATTGCGCTACCACGTAACACGTAGTGGGTTCGGAAACATATCGTACGAAGTCTCCGAAAAATTCCGACGTAGGATCCTTGTTGTTACGAGCCTCCAACACGCTTGATCTTTTTCGCAGGTACGAAAACGGCTACTAGAGTCGAGTTCTTCGTCCACGAACCAAATCCTAGAGCTTGGTGATTGCTCTAGAGAGAGTGCTATAGAGAGAGGGTTATTACTATTGACTTATGATTTATTGGGATATCTCTAGCCTTTATATAGAGATACAATTAGAGACTGACTTTACCTCCAACTCTTAGGAGATAAAGATTGTATTTATCTCAAACACTTAAGAGATAAATATTCTCTAAATAACTGTATTTATCCAAACTAACAAATACACATTATCTGTTAGTGGGCGGATAATGGGTCCACTGACCCAATTTATTAACAGCTCCCACTCGCCCACACACAGGGCAAATAAATCGTACAGTCCCTCTTTATCTCTCGTCCACTCATCTCCTCATACAGGAAATGGAACGTGCGACCTACGAGAAAGGATGTCCAGTTGAGGAGTATTGTATTAAGTTATCACCAAACTAACACAATACATCACTCCAAAAAATCTCGTATGTACCCCAGATAGTTCAACTACACCAGATTAAACACTCTCAAATCCCTCATAATGAGCAGTGTTAAACCTCTCATATGTTATGTATTCATGACTCATATCGAAACGAAAATCGACAAAGTCGCCCGGGCTATGAATCACACAACATGATGTAATATTGAACTTTCTTCCCAAAGCCCTCATGTCATTCCAATTAGACCCAACCGCTTTCCTAGACATGCCCCGCGAGACCGCATCATCCATGATCCAAGGGTACATGCTAAAGTAGCGACATTGAGTATCCTCTTCATGACATAGTCTAAGGTGAAAAGGGTACCATATAGGATCAAAAATTTCGATCCAAGTGGCTCACACAGTGACGAAGCAGGGATTCATTCGTCACTCCCACTGTCGGTCTGCATTTAGCACATGCAGTATGATTTGCATGCTATGGCGTAACCCGCAAGGGCGTGTCACATAAATGTATAATAAAATACGCCATACGAATCTAAGTCTAGTCGCTGTACAAGCGCCTAACCTGAGTTTTTCAGCCCAGTCACTCTCATAGTGCCTGCCTGAAATCTCACATTCGGCTGTAAACAGGCTACATAGAGTTGTGGAGATACTCTATGATCGACCTACATTTATTAGGTCTCATCTTAGCTCCAACTAAGGCGACATGTTTGCTTTATAAGCTGTATCATCTTATTCGCCCACTTGGCGCTTAAGACAATTATGTCTCATCTTGCTCGCTATCTTAGCGCCAAGGTGAATTACCCGTGTGAGTGGGTCAATTCGAGCCTGGTGACACTCTCAATAAGGATGTATATGTAATCACAAAGATTATCCATTCATTCCATAATAAACTCAAATCAAGGAATAAAATTTAATGTAATAAATAATGTCAAGTACATAAGATGCCATAAACATATCAAAACCTACGTAGTCCCATACTCCTAATGTGAGAAAGGAAAACATCTCTAGCAATAGGCTTGGTCAAAGGATCAGCCACCATTCTGCCAGTAGGTATATGCTTCATGGTCACCTCTCCTTGCGCAACTAAAGTTCTAATGAAGTGATAACGAAGGCCTATGTGTTTGATATTTGGGGTCCGTTACAAAATCTAGGGTAGCTGTATTGTCACAGTGAACAGTGACAGACTCATCTGCATGAGCTGTAACCCCTAGAGCCTGTAAGAATGACCTCAACCAAACAGTTTCCTGGACTGCTGCTGAACAAGCAACATACTCCGACTCTATCGTGGATAGGGCGATGCAAGACTTTTTCTTGCTGTACCAAGAGATAGCTCCACCTGAAGTGGATATGCGCTCATCTCTATCAGCGCCCCAATCAGCATCGCTGTATACTCTCAATCTCAAGTCTCCACCATGATAACACAGGACGAGATCAGCGGTTCCACGTAAGTATCGAAGAATCCTCTTCACCGCATTCCAATGAGCGGGTCCAGGATTACTCTGATAACGACTCACCATTCCAACGGCAAAGCAGATGTCTGGACGCGTACACAACATAGCGTACATCAGACTCCCAACTGCAGCCGCGTAAGGCACTTTGGACATCCGATTCTTTTCCTCATCATTCTTTGGGCATTGGTCTGTTGTTAAAGTACACGCCTTGTCCATTGGAGTGTCTATGGGTTTTGAGTTATGCATACGGAATCGTTCAATGACCTTCTTGATATATGTCTCTTGAGACAAACCGAGAAGTCTCTTTGGACGATCACGTATGATTTTAACCCCGAGCACATAATTAGCTTCTCCCATGTCCTTCATCTCAAAAGTTGAGGACAACCACTGCTTAGTGGCGACAATGGAACTCATGTCATTTCCAGCTAAAAGAATGTCATCCACATACAAAGAAAGGATCAGAATATTTTTCTTGGATCGTTTTACGTAAACGCAATGGTCTTGTTCAATCATTTCAAAACCTATAGAGGTAATGGCATGATGAAACCTAAAGTACCACTGCCTAGACGATTGTTTGAGACCATATATAGAACGTTTGAGCTGGCAAACTTTGCGCTCATGTCCCTTGACTTCAAAACCCTCAGGTTGAGCCATATAAATCTCTTCGTCTAGTTCTCCATTGAGAAACGCAGTCTTAACATCCATATGAAAAAGTTCTAAATCCTGCTGGGCGACAATAGCTAGGATCAGGCGAATTGAAGCAAATCTCACCACTAGGGAGAAAGTGTCTTCATAGTCCACACCCCGCAGTTGGGTATAGCCTTTCGCCACAAGACGTGCCTTATACTTGTCAATTGACCCATCTGCCTTGCGCTTGACTTTTAAAACCCACTTGTTTCCAACAGTCTTGCGCCCTGGCGGAAGGTCAACCAACTCCCAGACCCGATTCTTCTCCATTGAGCTCAACTCATCTTTCATTGCAGCCATCCACTCATTACTAGCAGGTGAAGATAAGGCTTCTTCCATAGAAGTGAGCTCATCTTCATCAGTTGGAGTGCACATAAGAATTTCACCGTCAATCTCAAAACGACGACGTGGAACTCTTCCTCGTGCACCTCTACGCAGTTGAGAATCTTGTTGACCTGATGGTCCTGATGGTGTGCTCCCACTGTCTAGGATGCTCCCACTAGGTTGAAGATCACTTATACTATCTTCAGCGACAACAGGATGAGGAACTAAACCCCCACCTTCGCTTGAAGATGGTAAAGTGGCTTCAACTTCCTCTAACTCATAGAGGTCAAGATTCTTACTCGCGTCTCCAATGCTAGGAAAATCATTCTCTATGAAATCGACATCACGAGACTCTATTTCAGTCTTTCCACCATTTGGATGTTCACCATACATCACATAGCCTTTAGAGTTTTCAGAATACCTCAAGAAGATACTCTTTTTAGCTCTAGGCCCTAGTTTCCCATACTTATGAGAAGTACTGTGAACATAACCTGCTGAGCCCCATGGGCGCAAGTTATCCAAATTTGGCTTTTGGCCATTCCAAAGCTCATATGGGGTGGATTTGACTGATTGTGAAGGCACTCAATTAAGTATATAGGCTGCAGTCAAAAGAGCATCCCCCAAAAAGATATTGGGAGGTTTGCTTGCGCCATCATAGACCTAACCATGTCTAACAATGTTCTATTCCTTCTTTCGGCAACGCCATTTTGTTGTGGAGTATTAGGAATAGTAAGTTGCCTGCGTATCCCTTTTTCCTCACAAAACTTCTTGAAGTGATCTGACAAATATTCGCGTCCTCGGTCAGTGCAAAGAGTTTTTAAATTCTTCTCTTTCTGATTCTCAACCTCAGCTACAAAGCGTTTGAAACAGTCCAAAGCTTCATAGCGGTGAGATATCAGATACACATAACCATATCGCGTATAATCGTCTATCAGTGTAAGGAAATAAGAGGCGCCATGGCGTGCCTTTACACTCATAGGTCCGCATATGTCAGAGTGAACTAGCTCAAGTGGTTGAGTTGCTCTCACAGCCTTTCCAAAAGGCTTCCTGCATGCTTTACCGGCCAAACAAGCCTCACAAGTTTGTAGATTGACTCTTGCGAGTGGGCCCAAAAGGCCTTCTCTAGCCAAACGAGTCATTCTATCTTGGCCTATGTGGCCCAGTCTTGCATGCCAGGTGGTAGAATCATTCACAATATTATCATTCACAACATAAGAATAAGAGGACTGAGAATCATTTAAATCCAATTGAAAAAAACTATCCATGCGAAAACCATGTCCGAACAAAACATCATCCAAAAAGATGTCCAACTTATTACCCTTAAAAATAAAGGAAAAACCACTGTCTAATAAAGCAGTAACTGAAAGTAGATTAAGCCGAACAGTGGGTGCATATCGCACATCCTCAAGAATCAATGTGCGCCCAGTGCGCAACTTGAGCTGGTAAGAACCAACCCCTAGCACCTCTTCGGAGCTATTGTTTCCCATGAAGATATGTTTGCTACCCGCTGGAATCCGGTGATAATCTACGAACCCCTCTCGATCACGTGCTACATGTTTTGTTGCACCTGTATCCACAAACCACACAGGTTGGGAATGAGCAACCATCACATGTGAGGAAACATATAACTGAGAGAGAGATTCTGAAAGTACCTTCTTCGGCTCAGTGCAATCACGAGCGAAGTGTCCTTTCTGTTGACAGTTGAAGCATTTAACTTTAGACAGATCCTTTTTCCCACCACGTTTTCCTCTCTTGCGTTTCTTCATTTTTTCTTCCTTTGGCGCAGAAGTGCTAGCCTCGCCTTTCTTACTTTGTCTTCCGCGCTTGCCATTTGCATTGCGCGATCCCCCTTGGGCGACATAAGCAAGGGTCTTGTCAGTATCTCGAGTCTCGTCCTCAAGGATGACATGCTGTGAAACATCAGAAAAGTTCTTGATGTTTTCACTGTGGGTCAATATCTGTTTCATATTGGCCCATGAGGCAGGAAGGGACCTTATGACAGCTCTGACTTGCTGCTCATCTGTGAGCGCATGGCCAGCATCCCTCAACTTACCAATCATATTGGACATCATCCTTAGATGTTCACTCATGGTATGTTTAGGGTCTTTTGTGTACTCCTCAAACTTAATCACAAGGCTACGAAGCCGCGTAGTTGAGGTTCCACCAAAAGAGAACTTGAGCTGCTCCCATAAAGCTTTGCAAGTTGGAAGTTCATCATACTGCCCGATTAGATCATTTTGCAAGCTGCTCAACAAGGTATAGCGCGCACTACGATCTTTCTGATTCCATTTCTGGTAGGCAGTGTGGTCTATTAGGGGTTGCGCCTCAGTTGGCGCGACCATCTCCTTGGTCAAGTGCTCCTCGAGCTCTTGTTCGTTCAGCATGAATTTCATCTTTTTGTGCCAAACGTCATAATTGTCTCCGTTAAGTTTCTCACCCTTAACGAGATCAGCTATGACATTCTTGGTGGCCATTATATTCACTACATTAGATTGCGCAAGGAAAAGACATTAATTATACATCCTTCTATTTATTTCAAAAAATTCAAATGAAAAACATAATCCTTCCTCACATCATGAAATCGAAAATTTGCTAAGCTCGTAATCATCTCCCATGTATGTGAGTTGGGAAAAATATTTTTCAAGTAATTTTTTGCAATAAATTTCATCATTATATAAGCCACAATATAATAAATCATCCACATGATAATTTAGAACAATATAAAATTGCACCATGCAATAAAGTGTGCAAGGACTCCATTGAGCCTCATTGGCATTCTAATAACTTATGCTAAGAAAATTCTGACTTGAATAATGTGCGTGCGAAATTACATCCCCGTACAAGGCTTTCTGGAAATATACAGGGAAATAGTAGAATACAACATCTTTGAGAATCCTACTACAAACTACTCCAATAAAACAAATGGAGATGCCGCACAGCACATTATTCTCAAAAGAATTTTCTTAAAACAAGAGTAAACACATAAACATAAGTTTCTTTAGAATGCCAATCTAGTATCCATCCATTTAACCTAAAACTAGCATGCTCAAATAACAAGTTAAAGGGTAATAAAATGGATGAATAGGCCACATTCTCCTTCCAAGGAAAACGGGTGTGAATGCCTTGAAATTAGGTTTAAAAAGAAATGTGGGCTTACCAAAAGCCTAACAAATATACCTCAAAAGTATATTTAAACCATAACACAAATCAAGGCAAGCATGTAACAAATTAGACATAATTTATCTATGTCATATAACTCTCCAAAAATATTTATTGCTACTCACGAAGCACAAAAAATAATATTTACGCATTATTCGTATTTTTGGGAACCACAAAAGTACCACAAAAATACTCACAAATGACCAAAAACTGAGAGATAAATCCTAAAAAATTGGCAAACAGTAAATTTATCCCTAATATACCCTCTGCAATTAAAGAAAAAATTTGTGTATAAAATAAATTTTTAAAGCTAATTTCAATAGAAAAAGTCGTTTAAAAATTAAACAGAATACACACAGATGATATAAAGGTAAATTTAACACCATATAAAACCTTCAGAAGTCAAAACAAGACTTCACGCGCTGCCGGTGGGGTCAGAACATGCCGAAAAACACCCTCACGCGCCTCCACGCGCCACCATGCATGTGGGGCAGCTTCTGAGTCTTCTAGGCAGGCACGTGTGAAGCACGCGCGCGCGTAGGCGCGCGTAGGCGCGCGTGAACCATCTTGGCTTGGGCGCGTGTCACGCGTGTCGCGCGTTCCAGCAGCCTCGGCTGGCGAGTGGACGCGCGTGCGCGGCTCCTATGGGCGGCTTGGCTCACGTGCGGCGCGTGGGAGTGGCTTGGCGTGTGACTAGTCATGCGCGTGGCTCAATCGGCGCGTGACACGTGTCACGGCTTGTGTACACTGTTCATCTTCTTCGTGAAAAAACCCTAATTTTTTTTAGCGCCGCCATGTCGCGATGCCAACTTTTTAAGGCCATATCTTTCTAGTTTTTAAGCCAAATAATGCGTACGATATATCGTTGGAAAGCTTATACGACATAGATTAATTATGTACCAACCGATCATGATAAAAACAGAATATCATGCTCCGAATTTGAGTCCCAAAACTCGAAAAAATCACAATTTTCTTGAAAAATAAAATCGTGATTTCTCACAAATCATGCATCCAAAAATCACGAAATTTTATGGAGTTCATCCTCAACCATAGGAGAACAAAACTATATAATTATTTTTCATAAAACATGCTCAATAAATTTCGAATTTTTGTAATGGGTCTCGTTCATGTATTCGGAAAAAAATCGCAACATGCACATAATTTAATCTAGCATGTTAAAGGCGAATCAACAAGTAATCATGCTCTGATACCAATGTTGAAACGATTACAACAATTATTGCGCTACCACGTAACACGTAGTGGGTTCGGAAACATACCGTACGAAGTCTCCGAAAAATTCCGACGTAGGATCCTTGTTGTTACGAGCCTCCAACACGCTTGATCTTTTTCGCAGGTACGAAAACGGCTACTAGAGTCGAGTTCTTCGTCCACGAACCAAATCCTAGAGCTTGGTGATTGCTCTAGAGAGAGTGCTATAGAGAGGGTTATTACTATTGATTTATGATTTATTGGGATATCTCTAGCCTTTATATAGAGATACAATTAGAGACTGGCTTTACCTCCAACTCTTAGGAGATAAAGATTGTATTTATCTCAAACACCTAAGAGATAAATATTCTCTAAATAACTGTATTTATCCAAACTAACAAATACACATTATCTATTAGTGGGCGGATAATGGGTCCACTGACCCAATTTATTAACAAATTCACACCATTTCAAACTAGCCTCAAACCATCACCACCCACAAGCAAAAAATCCACCACGGCAGTCCACTCAAACCACCACAAATGCAAGACCCCACCACCACCAAGCCAACCCACAAACCTTTCTGTACCAAAGGGATGGGGACAACAAGACCTTAGCGGAGAAAACCCTTGGACAGACTCCCCATACCACTCACACAAGGCCAACCTCCCACAAATTCAACCCTTGAACACTATTTTAATCGAGAGATGCATCCAACTAAAAAAAATTGAAAATGCTTCCTTAAAAAGAGAGAAGCAAACGAAGTGCCATTAACGATATCCCACATTAAACTTGCTTCCCTTTTTTTCTTAATCAATAAATTTTATAAGTAAACAACGGTTATACATAATTTGTTTATCTGTCTTCCACATGAAAAATGTTATGTGAGAGGGAAGCGCGGAGAATAGTTCCAAAGGTATTGCTATCAACAGCCCAAGAAGCTAACCGATGGGCATGATATTAACTTCCCTAAAGATTTCAAAGGAAGAAATGACTTGGATGTTACTCGCGATCGACTTGTTATCCATTATTAAATATGCTCCTTGTAGCCCACATTTGGTCCTCATTCGAATCTTGAAACTTGTAGTGACGTTCATGGCATTTCCTTTAATGATCACTCAAGTTATGTTGTTCTCAGTGGCCGATTGTACTGCGAGAAGGGCCGCCTTGCTTGACAAGTCTCAAAATAATTGTGTAGTTATGTTATTTTGTAGCATCCGGTTTTTCAAAACGATAATAAACAAAGGGGGAAGAACCATAAAATATCCAATACTCTCCCAACCTGATAATTGATAGCATCTAGAATCGGTCTCCAAGACACATAAATAAATGACTTGGCAGCCTAGCTGTTATAGAGTCCCAAACCACTCCACACTAAGTTTGAAAATAAAATCTAAATAAATTCAATTCCTCTTTATTATAGTTTCTAAAATGCTAACTCTAGCTCTGACACAAAGCTACTGGTTTTCAATCACATAACTAGCCCTAAAAATCGAGTCTATCTATTAACCACCTGAACGGGAAATAATAAGAGAGTGAGACAAATGTTCATTAAGGTTGCTCAACGGACCAACCAAACGATACAAAAACATTTTGGAAAAAAATGAAATTACGCACGTACAGAATTTCAATAGAATAGATAGGAGACAGATAAAAAAAATGATTATATTTGTACAGAGACAGACACCAAAGAGTCATTCAGAAATAAGGTAACACATGCCATCATACCTTAGATAAGGTTTAGATCTTCAGCTCATTCCACTGAGTTAGTCAACATTCTAATATGTGTGGATAAATCAGAAAAGTCACATATACGTGACACAACTCACCAGAATACATACTTATTAATCTATATCGATACACATGTAGAAGCACGAATGAGATTATATGGCTAATCTTTTTATTTCGTTGTAATGCCTTCGAAGTCTTCATAAATGACAACAGGTGTCTTTGAAATATAACTTTTTTTCTATAAAAAATACTCTTTTAGATTAGAGTGTCATTAAAAAAAAGAGGGTATTTTTAACTTTTTATATAACATCAAGTTTAGTTCCTTAAATTACCCTTATTGGACAATATTCTTTTGTCAGAAGCTTGGGCCCAGCAGGCCAGAGGAGAAAAAGGGCTTACTAGACTTCGGACCACGGGCAACCAGGCCCAACCCACTAGAGGATATCTAGGCTCGACCCAAGCCCCCTAAGCCATAACTTTAAGGCCGGGCCCGGGCCTGAATATATTTTTTTAAATCTTTTTTTTCACGTGTTTACGTTGCAAAAAAAGTCTCCTTTGCTCCAACTTGATTACATATTTCCAGGACGAGTGTAAAACTAGAAAATAATTGCTAAAACGTTGCTCCTATTAAGAAAAATGTAACACACATATATCCAGTTATATTTATCAAAGCCACTTCACACTATATGTGCCTTGTTGCATTAATTACATACAAATTGCTCCCAAAAACAATATGAACAATAAATTACTACAAGAATACCATAATTTCCATATATGTGAAAAGTGCTCAAAATGGTCACACATAAATAGTCTTAAGCAAAAAATAAATCGGAAAAACAATAAATATAGAATCAAAGCCACAACAGGCTAGCATTAAGAGAAACGAAAACAAAACTCTAGATGACAAAATATATTCTATAACAGAAACATTAAATGAAAACTCACTTAGAAATTATAATAAACATATCACCGTCACCATATGCCCACACTTCACTGCGTGTGTTTAACAAAAACACTAATTAGATGAATTCAATAACACTCCCAAAGCTATTAATCTTTCTAAAAGGATCCAAAACATCAAAAAGATGAATGGTAACAGCTCTAGGCTTGGTTTGCACCTCTCCACTGGCATCCTTAGTGTAATTAGCAGCTCTATCCTTATACCCCTTCCTGTATCTGCCTCTGTTCCTCTGTTATAGATAATGGGGACATGACAATCCCTTCCCCTTTATCAAACCCTTGTCCCCAAGGGTTCCAATTAGGACACCTTGCCTTAATTACATCCCGGTCCTTCCAAGTTTCCTCTCCTTGATTAGCATTTGACCATTTGACTGAGATTTGGGCTGCTGCTGCATTCCCTCTCTTAACAATTCTATGATCCAAAGCTGCCACATTTCCATTAAAAATTGACCTTCACTTCCAATGGGAGGTAACTCAACTATTGGGGTGGTATGCTGGCCCAGTTGTTTCTTCAGTTGTGACACACAAAACACTGGATGCGCAGTGTTATTGCTGGGCAGCTGCAACTTATAGGCTACTTGGCCTATCCTCTTGAGAACTTGATAAGGTCCAAGTACTTAGGTGATAATTTAAGGTTCTTCCATAAGGCTAATGATGTTTGCCTATAAGGTTGCAACCTCAAACACACCCAGTCTGCCACTTTAAATAACCTCTCTATACGATTGAGGTTGGCATACTGTTGCATTCTAGCTTGAGCTAGGGTCAAATGATCCTTGACAGGTTTGTAAATAAGTATCCAAACCTTCTAAATTAGTAGTCTCAGGTCTTGCCAAACTGACTAATTTTGGTTTGTACCCATGAAGACTTCAAAATGAGTCATTTTAATGGCAGAATGGAAACTGTTAATACCAGTACTCAGCTAATGATAACCATTTAGCCCATTGTTGAGGCTTATCACTGCACATACACCTCAGGTAGTTTTCCAAGCAGTGGTTGACTCTCTCAGTTTGACCATCTGTTTCAGGATGATAAGCTTTACTGTGAGCTAATTTGGTTCCCAGTAGCTTGAAAAGTTTAATCCAGGAATGGGAAAGAAAAATCTTATCCCTATCACTGACTATAGAATTTGGCATCCGATGTAGTTTGAATACCACATCAAAGAATTAGTGAGCTACAGTTTCTGCTGTAAAAAGGTGAGTCAGTCCAAAAAAATGAGCATACTTGCTCAATCTGTCAACCATTACTAATATGGCATCCTTGCCATGTGATTTTGGTAAGCCCTCCACAAAATCCATTGATATGTGAGTCCACAGTTGGGAACGTATGGGAAATAGTTGTAACAGGCCTGGATAAGGAACATTTTCCTATTTGTTTTGCTGACATGTATGGCATTCAATTACCAACTGAAGGACATCATGTTTCAACTTTGGCCAATAAAAGAGCATTGAGATTCTTCTGTAAGTATTTTGAATACCAAAATGTCCCCCAATACCTGAGGAATACAACTCTTCCATAATTTACCTTCTCAGTTGTCCAGTTATGCCCACATAGGCTTTTCCTTTAAACCTCAAAATTCCTTCTTGGTAGGAATTTAAAGAAGTAGCCATGGGATCAAGCAATAGTTCTTAATTAGTTTGTTGAGCTAAATCATTAGACTTTAAACTGTCCTGTACCTCTTGTTGCGAAAGAGGTGTAATTATAGTAATGGCCTTGCATTCCTTTTGATGAAGTTCTGGGACCCTAGAAAGAGCATCAGCCACAGCATTGTCAGCCCCCTTCTTATAATGCACCTCAAAGTCAAAGCCCAATAGTTTAGATAACAGCTTTTGCTGTAATACATAAGTAACTCTTTGCCCCATCAAGTACTTCAAGCTACTGCGATCAATTCTCATTATGAAGTGAGAGTGACATAAGTAAGAACTCCATTTTGTAATGGCATGCACCAATGTCAAAAGTTCCTTCTCATAAGTAAACAACCCTAAATTTTTAGTTCCCAAAGCTTTGCTAATATAAGCCCATGGCCTTCCTTGTTGCATCAATACAGCCCTAATTCCAACATCATTAGCATAAGTTTTAACTTCAAAAATCAATGAAAAGTCTGGAAGAGCTAGAACAGGAATGGTAGCAATGGCTTGTTTGAGAGTAGTGAAGGCTTGACTGGCTGCATCACTCAATTGAAAGGCATCTTTCTTCAACAAAATTGTAAGTGGCCTGCTAATGATATCATACTGCTTTACAAACTTTTTGTAGTAACCAGTGAGTCCCAAAAATCTCCCTAGGTCTTTGATATTCTTACGAATATGCTAATCTAGCATAACAGCCACCTTGCTGGGATTTGTTCCTACTTTTTGGCCAGTTAATGAGATGTCCCAAGTATTCAACCTGCTTTTGGGCAAAAACACGTTTGCTTTGCTTTGCATATAATGTGTTAGCTTTTAAAACTTGCAATACATCCCTCAAATGCTCTAGGTGAGATTCTATGTTTGGGCTGTAAACCAATATGTCATCAAAAAACATTAACACAAATCTTCTCAGATATTTTTGGAAGACTGTGTTCATAAGCAATTGAAAGGCTGCTGGGGCATTAGTTACCCCATGGGCATAACTCTAAATTCATAATGCCCTGTATGAGTTTTGAAAGCAGTCTTGTATAGGTCTTCATCAACCATCCTTATTTGATGATATCCACTTCTGAGATCTAATTTTGTGAAAATGTGTGAGCCATTTAGCTCATCTATCAAGTGATCAATCACTAGAATTGGATATTTATCTTTTACAGTTAGCTTGTTAAGCTCTCCCTGCAATCCACACATAGTCTCCAACTTCCATCCTTTTTCTTAACTAACAAAACATGTGATGCAAATGGGGAGTTACCGGGTTGAATAATACTTGTTTGCAGTAGTTCAGATATAATCTTCTCAATCTCATTCTTTTGGATGTAAGACACTTTACAAGGCCTTAAGTTCACAGGCCTTGCTCCTTCAATGAGTCTGATGTGGTGATCATGGCTTCTCTTTGGTGGTAGCCCTTATGGTTCATCAAAAACATCTTGGTACTCATCAATTAAGCCTTGTACTCCAATTGACACCTTGGATTCTTGAGTTTTTAAGGTCACAACATAAATCTGCCAAATAGGGAGCCCACATTAGTTTTGATTAGTTTATGCATAGCTTGAGCTGTAATCATCTTGATTGTGGTTCCTTTGAACTCTCTTCCTTACAATATAACCAATCTGCCCTGGTGCTTAAAAAAGATGAATTTTATCAAAAATTGAAGTTCACACTTCCAAGTTGCCTCAACCATTGCATGCCCAACACACAATCACATCCCCCAAGAGGAAATATCCTCATATTAGCTTCAAAGGTTCGTGACCCCATTTCCCACTTGAATCCTTTGCACATAGTATCAGTCTTGAGCCTGGTGCCATTAGCCACTGCAACTGTGAGAGGGTTGGTAGTCTCCAGCACACATCCCAACTTCTCAGCTGATTGGGGGTCAAGAAAGTTTGTCTGTTGACCCTGTGTCAATTAAAATGCTAAACATCTTGTGTCCCAACTGCCCAAGAATTCTGATGGTGTTGTGAGTGTGGTTGCCAGCTAGTGCATGAACACTAATCTCGGGTTCACTAATAGGTTCTAGAGTGGTCATGTTTGGTGTTTCACTGGATTCATTAGCAGATGTATCTTCAGTGGAATCAATTTCTTCGACATTTTCTGCTATGATCATTGTTATCGATCTCATAAGGCAAACACTTTTATGTTCACGTTCAAAGTTTGCTCCACATCTAAAACAAAGACCACGTGTAATCCTTCTCTGATGTTCTTCAGTTGAGAGTTGATTAGTCATAGGTGGTGGTCTAGGGGGTGTTGGTAGCAGGCCTTTCTGAAGATTGGCAGGGTAAGTAGTTGTGGGAGGTTTGTATGGTATGGCTTGTAAAGGGTTTGGTTTCAAAGTGGGAGGGTTCAAAGTGGTTTTAGAAGAAATGTTCAAAGGGTTAAGTCTAAAGTTCGAAGGGTTAGGTTTAAGGATGGTGTGGTGTTGGCTAGTAGTAACGGTAGTAGTCTGTATAGGTTTGTGGCTTTTAAATAAGCTGTGGATGGCAACTTCTTCTCTTCTAGCTATGTGTATAGCCTTAGATAAGGAGTCAACCTTAAATTGCTCAACACCTACTCTTGAGTTCAGGTTTAAGGCCTCCAATAAAACTCACACAGAAATAATTTTCACCCAGGTAGTCAAACTCTTGGACAACTAGTGCTCATTTACTCAAACCTGTTAACTAGTCATCCAGTCAACCAGTTTGCATTAGCTTATTAAATTCACCAATTACACCAATGATAATCTAGCATAGAGATCTACTACAAACTAATTCCAACTCACTCTTCTAATAGGTTTAGTATAGGCTGCATACCAGAATTCAGCCTGTGCATCAAAATGCACTGATGCATAAGAAACCTTATAGTCTTCATGAATGGGACAAAACTCAAAATATTGCTTACTTTTCCTAACCCATCCCCTGGGGTTTTCTCCATTAAATCGAGGAAAAGTCAACTTAGGCATTGCATTGGATTTCCTGCTGAGGGTGGAGTAATTGGAGGTGGTGTATTGACAGATAGCTGGTGCACATACTCAATTCTCTGGTTCTTGTTACTGGATTCACCTTTCTCTGTGGTGGATCTAGAATGATTTCCTTCTCTGGCCTTGATTTCAGCTATCAGATTTGCTAGTTCAAACTTAAGTTCAGAGACAAACTGTTATAAACAGCTAAGCCACTAGTTTGGAGATCACCAATTGAGGCCTCCATGGAGCTCATCCTGATGTCGTAGGTAGCCAATCTGTGAACTATAGCCTCATGAGCTTCATGAATGTTAGCCTCATTTGACTGGTTTGTTTTTGACCGATCTAGGCATGTTATCACAGTTGCGTGAAGAGAATTTTTGAGAAGGTTGAATTTATTGAACTAACAGCAGACTAGCACATGCCTCATTGTTGAGGCTCTGATACCAGTTGTAGCATATCGCAAGAGATGCTATCTAATTGAATAACCATAGCTGCAAATTCAATTAACTGAGAACAAGAGCTAGGAAGAGAATTGGAATTTTATTACAAATATAGAAGAATAAGGGAAGAACCGACAGAAATGGAGGGAGAGAATTGCAATTTGAGTTCAAATTCATACATGTCTTCCTTCTCTCTTACCTCACGCATATAAACCTAACAAAAATTCAAGCGAAATTCAAATTTTGGTTTTGGTTCTAGCGCCAAAACCAGCTACTTACAAGTGTCGCTAAAACTCTTTTAACTGGAATTTAAAAACATAAGCCAAACGATGTCGTCTGTCTTTTGCTGCCAAATTCTGTTATAGCCATCGCTCAGCAGTTGGAACTCCGCCTTCGTAGCTAAGTTCAGGAGCTGCTTCGGATCGTTTAATGTGGATGGTAACAGCTCTAGGCTTGGTTTGCACCTCTCCACTGGCATCCTTAGTAGAATTAGCAGCTTTATCCTCATCATCCCCTTCTTGTATCTACCTCTGTTCCTCTGTTGTAGATTCTGTGGACATGAGAGAGAGAGAGAGAGAGAGAAGAAGAAGACGATCTGTTGCAAATAAAACTAGGGAAATTAGTTCCAAGATTCATCTCATCCGGATCTATGGAAGTGAGAGAGAGACAGACAGAGATGAGTGAAATTAGTTGAACGGCGAGATAACGGGCGGCAAAACTGAGGGGTGGATGACAATTGCGAGATGACAGCCATAGATCTGAGGGGCGAACGGCAATGGTAAGACGAGATATCGACAATGGCAGATCTGAGGTGTATATTGCAACAACAAGATGACGGTATGGAAGGTTAATCACAGGTGAGTGGTTGTGGCAGAGGTATGGTCGGTTAGCAGAAATCTGTGGTGTGCACGGACGATTAACAACGGTGTTATGCGTATGAGTGATATAGAGAGGGAGGGGAAGCGCGACAGATAAAGAGACGCGACATATAAGAGGGAGGGGAGGCGGTTGCACTCAGCAGTGGTTGATGAGAGATAGACAGTGATATATACCGAGACATTTGGGTTACTCCGATCCGACCCGAAATGTTCGGTCCGGCTTGGATACAGGTCCACTTTCAGCAGGTCCTATATTTTTCATACCTGTTCCCATGTTTTTTTCAATGAGATCGAGCAGACCCACAAGTACGGGCAAAACTTTACCAGGTCCATTCACAACAACCCTAGATCACATCAGAGCAATGTTGATGTAATCGAGATTTTGTTGTTAAGATTTCATTTTTTCACTCATTTTGTATGTTTAAAATCAGAAAGCTCGCTTAACGTGGTAATTAATTATAATATTTTTAGTTATATTTAAATATTTTGTCACTAAAGAGCTTAAAAGTTCATCAATGCATCTTTTGTTAATGATAAAAGAGTAAGGACTTAACTAAAACAGAAGCGGGTCAAGCCTCAACGTTAGTGGCTGCTCACCTTTAAAAAAAATCATATCAAAACTTAACCTAAAACTCATAACTTATCCTATTTTACAAAATTTATCTCTCTCTCACACACGCGTCTAACATACATACATCTATCTATATTATATTATTTTATATATAATGGAAGAACCCATTTTGGTGTAACACTTATTTTGGTGTACACAACTATCTTGTTGGTATGGTGACAAGTGGTATTATGAGAAAATTCTTAAAAATAAAAAATGATACAAAAAAATAAAATAAATATTAAATAACTACTTTAAGGACATGTTTGGTTTTCTCATTTTAAAACATTTATATACAATGCTTGATTATATAACAAGTTTCAATTTTAACAACTTTATTCTTGTCCATGGAGCCATTTAAAATTTATTAAAAAAAATTCAAATGCCAAGCTTGATATTAGGAATACCAAGCTTGATATTATAAAATCATCTTATTAATTTTAGTTTTGCACACATATCGCGTTTGCTACGATAATTCGTATATATTATTTACATATATATATATATATATTTGTACTATATATATTTAGATTTAATTGACATCTTCTATGCCTTCCAAATTTTAAATCCTATTTTTTTTGAATTCTTATAGTTTTAAAATAAAGCTTAGAAGGTATTAAATTTTGATTAACCATAAAATAACTTTCAATCTCATGAATTCTAACCATCCAACCCACCCCATGACGTCCAACATTTCATTTTATAATTAATTAAATAGCATTTCAGTGTATAACACGTGCAAAGTACATAATTTTAGCTTGTGTGTGTGCGCGTGTGTAAATCAACTATAAGAACGACATTACGTAATTTTGTCTGTTATCCTTAGACAACTTTCTTTTAAGGCTAACGAATTAAACTATATAGTTTTGAGTTCTGAGTTAAATCACCTATTAGTGTTCCCTCTCTCGTCAATTTTCCGAATCTCTCTCACACATCAGACCACACAATAGCTCTTCGCCGGCCCTCAGCATCCACACAGTCGCCCACCGCAAAAATACCATCGCCCACCGCAAAAATACCATCGCCGGCCCTTTTTCCTCCCACCGCAACACTGAGCAGCCACTACCACCTCGCTCAATTGCCCACCTCGCCCAATCACCGGCGACCTTCCTACCAGCGACCCACCATTGCCTCCACCATCACGACCCACCGCCACCATCTTAAACAACCTCCGCCATCTCAAACCACCTCCACCATCACAAAGCATGGCAACATAGCAGATTCTGCAACTGTCGCCTCTCCCAATCGCCGCCTCCGTCGTCGGCGACGCACCACCCAGTGCTGCCGCTGACCACCCACCACCCCCATCATCAAACCAACGCCCTGGATCATCCGTGTCTTGCCCCCATGCTGCTGGTGCTGCTGCTTATGTGAAATAGTTGCACCCCGATTGATCTGCTGCAGCGATCAAATTGTGACTACAGGTAATGTACTTATGTCATCATAGTATCCAATTTCACTACAGCGATGTCAAGCATCGCAATATTCAGTTGTTTCTATATTGCTTTAATGTACAGGCAATTGCTTTAATTATATATGCTAAAATGAGAGAGACTATGGAGGCTATTTGAGATAGGATATCATGACACTTAAATCACGACTTTTCATTTAAGCGATGTTAGTACAGAAATGAATCCTGAATTTATATAGAATGCCAAACTAACTGAAGGATACGACTCATCCTCTTGATTAAAACGCCGACCATTATCCCAAGTAATAACCAGCAAGGAAAACAGGTCAAGGACCAACAACAGACGGCTTAATCAGACTCCACGAATTCCAAATCCAACTTGTACAACTTGGTCTTATAGGGCAATAGAACACATACAAGTCTGTGGGGTGAGAGAAAAATATGACAAATATGTGAACCAACGCAAGTTCAGCTTTGATACTGAGATCCAACAGAAGATATACGACATGTCAAAAAGTGTGGGGTGGCAGTGTAATTGGAACACTGCCATCACTGCCGAGGAAAATTAATTGGTAAGTATTGGTGTCGTGTCCTCATTATACCCCAAATATGCATATAACCATCGGCTTACACTCCTGCGCTCTGAAATATTGCTACGGCTGCCTGTCCTTTATTTCGATAGTGTAGAATCCATTGCACATTTGTTCTTAGAGTGTGCCTACTCTTAGCAGGTGTGGCAGCATTCTATGTAATATTGCTCACCAGTGCTTACATTGTACACAGGAACCTGGTTGGTTCGTGCAACATGCTAATGGAATGTCCTCTGAAGAAGATCTGGCCCGTTGCTTGGCCATTGCTTCTATGATTTACCGTTTATGGAGCGAAAATGATTCTCAAGTATGTAGGCAAGTCATGACATCCCCGTCCCAAGTACAATTTTTTTTCATGGAAAACATGTCTTGATGCCCCAGAATCCCCCACCATCCTTCTTCATTTCGAATCAGATTTATTTCCAAAATCATAGCAACAAGTGGTTTCTCAGTAATATTTGCTCGTTGAACCGAGTTTTTTATGAGATAATTTCTAGCATGGTGTTCTTGTTTTTCACAAATAAAACATGTATCATTTGCAAAACCTTCGTTTGCAAAATAATTATTGCTAGAATTATTATTTGAGTTTTTGTTTTTCTTATTGTTATTTGCACGGTTGGAAGAATGGCCTTGATTCCACTTCTTGAGGCAAAAGAAAAATGTTGATTTTTAAGACTTTTGTTTTTCATATGCTTGCCTCTAGCATTCAAAAATTATTTTGTCGTTAAATTTTTTTTGACCCTTAGGAGCGCTATCACTCGATGTTAGGAAATTTATCTTAGCAGCATTACGTTGGCATTACTGTTACCTTGGTGGTCGTTGGTATGGTTGGCATGTGTGTTGTTGGCAAGAGTTTCATTTTTCTTATCTTCCTTTCCTGCTTCCTCCTCAATCTGGAGTTTTACCAAAAGGTTGAAAATTGAGAGTTCCGATTGCTTGCGATGGAGGCCTTTTTAGAACTCCTTCCACAAATTTGGCAACTTGTTTATGATGGCAGCCACTTGTATTTGTTCATCTACTTGGATTCCTTTGTAGATGATTTCATGTACAATCATCTATAGATCGTGTGTCTAAGCTACAAACGACACGTTTTTCGACATCTTATAATTAAAAAAAGCGGCTACATACATACTTTTTTTTTTTTGACTTCCTCAGTGTCATATTTTTGCTGCAATGCTTTCCACATTTTCTTCGCAGGATTTTAAGTATGTGAACAATTATCATAAAGTTCATAAGAAATATAATTGAGCAAATAATTACGACAATCTTCTTCGTCGTTTTTCGACTTCGCTGCATATTTTTCATGCTTCGCCAATTCCTCCTCACTCATTTTGTGTCTACCTTCTTTGAATTTTTGGCGGTTAAAATTCGCACTACCTTTATCAACTTGAGACAAAACAATATCTTGTAAGCCCACCTTTTGAAGTTTTGGCTATTAAAACGAAATGGCTTATTCAAGTCATTTGAGTTGGCAGCAGGAGTAGCGGAAGACATGGTGGAATCAGTCATCGCCTATCGTCTAAAATTGTTGGAATTGTTGCACCAAAAATATAATGTAAAATCAATTGGCTAAGGCGCGGACCGGGTCATTTTCTTAAGACGATTCGTGCCCCTCCGGATTACCACCAGTGTAGTAAGGTTATCGACTCGTCTCCTTCGGGATACAACAGTCCAGCATTCATTGTTATTTCACTCGTAATTCTGCACAAACGAATGAAGTAGAAGTTTCACTCGATACCTTACCAAAATTGACAACAAGTCTAAGTGTATAGAGAAATCAAAATAAATAGAGCAAGAGAGAAAACTTGAGTTGTGTGTTGAAAAAGTGAGGAAAATGTCTCCTTTTATAGGCAAAGAAAAAGAAATGCTGGAAATATGTAGCAAAGAAATAAATTTAAAATTCATTTCAGAATAAAATGCTGTAATAAAAATATGACTATTATGTAATAAAAGAAAATATGACTATTTGGGAATAACGAAAAATATGACTACTGTCTAACAGCTATATTTTTTAGTATTAATAGCATGTTATACTTCCATTTCAGTCTTAGGGAGAGGCCAGAATGCTAACATAGTGCATTCATAAATTGAGAGTAAGAGAGAAAGCTTGAATTGTGTACTGAAAAAAAAAATGAGAAAGAGACCTCCTTTTATAGGTGAAGAAAATGAGCTGTTGGAAATTTGTTACAAAGAAATAAATTTGAAATTCATTTCAGAATAAAAATTTTGTAATAAAAAAATATGGCTGTTGTGTAATAAAAGAAAATGTAACTGTTAGAGAGTATCTCCCTTATTTGTCCTTTTCCCCTTGCGCGTGGGAGTCTTGGACTCAAACACATCTTACTAAAAGGTTAAAGAGTGTCATCTTATATAATCCTTAAAGTTCTTTACAATGGCCAATGTGTGATAAGTACTTTCCAAAAGTTTAAGTATATAAGAAAATCTTTACTTATTATTTTCAAGCAATATATGACTAAAGCACTTATGATTTTATTCAAAACACTAATGTTTTTCTCAAAACCATTTTTGAAAAGAATTTTTTTTAATTAAAATACTCCAACATTATGTTGTACCATTATATGTCAAGCTGTTGTGTGGTACAACGCTTATATCATAATCCGCGCCGCTGCCTAAGGTGCCCACACAATGGATATGTAACATATTTCTGTCTTAGTTAAGTGAAACATAATCTCTTTTCCTCTTTTTTCTCTTTTTGCTTTTTGGGACAAACTCAATCCAATAATGAACTAGTCCATTTAAAATTATATTATACACGTAAACGAGCATTCATCTGAAGCAGGATGAAGTGAAATAGTCATTTCTCTTTGAGAAATCTGGATATAGGAGTGTGCGTGATACCTTAGAAAAGTCGACAATATTAGCAAGATAAAGCTAGAAACATGCATCTCGAAGAAAAGATAACTAACCAAAAGTTTATCTGTTCCGATTGAGTCGGTGGATGTTGAAATTGAATTGATTTTAGAGCACTTTTAAGTGTTGGGTTCATATCTTTGTCACAAAGATTGAACTGGCTTTGACGTGCTACCATACGACCTTTTTATGTTTGATTTTCCCAAACAACGTATAGCACGCATAAGTTTATATAAATTTTGGAGTTTACACAATACTAAAATTGCACAACGAGCAAATACAGTAAATGAAAATCTGAGAGGAAAAATAAACAATTTCCAGATGTATCAGCATCCGTAAATCTTTTCTCACTAAAAGACTCTTGGTGCATTTTCTCAATTTGCACACTTTGGGTCGTACCCTTTTATTTCCAACCCTTTTCAAGTTGTCACTTCACATTTCACGCTCCAGCTTCCCTGCAAAGGTTATCAGTAACCATCATCCATGAATCGAAGAAAAGACATGACACTAAAATAACCAACAAGAAGATTTTCCATCGCAAGGAATCGACCAAACAAGTGACGGAACTATTAACATAACAGTTTGGTATGTTCATATTCCAGACTGAGTCTATCTTTCATGATAAGCATTCAAAAAAGGTTGTATGTCTTTAATTCTACATAGAAAGAGGTAAACATGCAATACACATACAGAGGCCAACACTAGGCCAATGCGAGACAATATGTAGTCAAACATATGTTTGAAGTGGCGCACATGATTGCTTTGTCTATGTAATAATGAAGCACAAATTGAATCCATGGTGCAACTGAGATGAGGACACCAAAGGTGAGGGATTTTATGCCGCGGATAGCAGCTGAAGCCTGATAGTTGTGACTATAGACAATAGGTTTGTGAAAATCAGGACGGTGCACTGAGCGAAGCTGGTTTAGTTCTAATACGATATTACCAAAACGGGAAAGGAAGTTCAGGTATACCATCCGAGTATTTCTACCAAAAAGCTTTTCTTAATGGGTGAATCAAGCTCAATTAGAGTACAATCGAGAGGCATCTTGACTTGCAAGATAATACACACGATATATAAGACCATCATCACTACCACTTCAGCTGCCAACGGTGCCATGGGAGTACTTGATGATAAACATGTTGACTAATTTTATCCTGTTATGGTACCCTCAAAAGAAAAAAACAAGTAATAAAAAGATCAGGAAGGAAAGCCACAGATGTTGAGTTGACTTGTTTGTGCTCAGTTCCTCAATAGTCAAAGTGTCCTTATTCTTTCACTAACCATGGCTGTGAGAAAATTGTAGATTTAATAAACTTACCAATTTGGTGGATCTAAACAAATTGCATGCATGAAATAACTCGAGTATGCAAGCATCAGGAGTAGTAATATTTATCAGGAAAAGATGCATTCAACATATAAAGAAACGTCTCATTTGTTGTCCTGCATGCAACAGTACGATTAGAACATACCACCACATAACAGAGTAATTCAATTTTAAGACGCAAGGAACACCATTTAAAATCAGTTTCAGCAGAGGAGCTACCAACCAAGCAGTCAGTTACTCAGAGGTCAGAAGGACTAGACCACTCGGCCCTGCCCTGCTCCCAAAGTTATTAGCTATCTTAAGTGCTTCCTGTCATGAGATCAGCATATGCTCAGTTTGTATCAGGAAAGATAAAATATTTGCAAATTGCAAGGCAAATGACAACTTACAATTTCCGTCTCAATTTTGTCCAAGCTCCACTTCAACTCGTTACAATCTTCCTTGATCTTTTCTTGCTCTTGTCGGATGCGCTGAACAGAATCCGACTGACCATCTGGAATGGAGACAGATTGTGGCAACGCAAGCGTGTGGATAGGCCTGGTACTATTAGAAAAAAAACAGATGTGTTAGACAAACGGGCAGCTATAGGAGGACTGGACTAACAATAAAATCATTATCCTAGTATCCATTTAGATTGAGAAAACAAGCAGCCACTCGATCATCCTCCTTAAACTTCTTTACCTTTGAACCAACAGGGGAAATTTAACTGCAGTGGAGGTTTAAGCGATAGAAGCCCGCCCTTAGACAGGCAAGGCTATTCAGTCATCGGCCTTCAAAGTCCTTGCTTCTAAGGTTATGCAATCATCTAGGCCTATTGTTCTTACTTTCTCTGATTACTGGTTAGGCTTGCCCATTTTTCCTAGCTCTTGGGAAGTGAGAACTTATTTTGGGTTCAGCCAGGTTGGCACTCACTGTTTGTTTATGAGTGATGGCTACCTTTCTTGCAAGGTTGTTTCATCCTCTCTTATTTATGTTGTCAGATTTTTTATCAACACAACACACATAAGAAAATATAAGCTTGCTCCTTGAAATACATTGGTCTCAGATTGGTGACCCCACGCGCCCCTTTTGTTCACCATCAGGGCTTTCGTCAATCCTCGTATACTTCCTTGTAATCATCATCAAACCCTTGGTTTTAGGTCTAATCCGTACATAATCAACCTTCTGGGTTTCAGGTTGTCGATGTTCTGCATTATGGCTTAGATAGTGAATTCTTCCAGAGCTTTTGTATTCTCATGATCTCACGGAGTATCTATGTGCATATAACTAATTCTTCATTACCTCAAACTTTCTTTTTCCTGAAGATTGAGACTTATATCTTGTAAGGCACGTAGAAAATGAGTCATCTTCACTGTGGCATTCACCCTAGCAGTTCTGGAGTTTGTTAAGCCAAGGTCGGTTACAGCATATGTATAAGCACTATTAACCAAAGATCCGACCGCAGCGCCACTGCATCTTTGCATCCTATGAGCTGTGAAGGCAAAACCGTAAAGACATGACCATACAAAATAATCATACTCAGACTAACTTTTTTCGACTTCACTTACCAATTTCATTAAAATCTACATCAGAATTAATTTTGAAATTCCTTGAGTGGAGATCCAAAATTTTAAGACGACCTTCCTTGTCAGGGTAGTCCACTTTGATTAAAAGTTCAAGTCGGCCTTCCCTACAAAAAGCAAAATAAAAAAAAAGGCAGGATCAGAGAAAGAATCAGGTTATATTTCATTACTAGAACAATATCACAGGAGTAGATTCCAGAACGAGTGTGACCAACTTGATCAAATGTTTTATTTAGGTGAGGCAAAAGCACTAGCAGAGAAGACAAACATTATTGAGAAAAAAGGGAGAAACACGTAAAACCCTTCCCTGACTAAGACAAGAAGTATAGTCACATGCTGTATAACAATGTCTCATAGTTATCCAGAAGTTGCATTTTGTTAAACAGCAACCTCAAAACTAGCATAAACTATCAGGAATCCACAAGGATGTGGGTGTTTTCAGAAAAGTGAAAAACGTATGAAACTTAATTGACTTTGTCATGAGAAAAATGGAAGAGCGGCTCATCTTTCAGTTGGCGTGGAAGACCTTCGATCTATCTGCAGAAACTCGTTAAGAAAGGAGAATGCCCAAAATAATTGAGAGAAAGGAAGGTGTTGTTAGTGAAATCCTTCTATTTGCCTATGAACTTAAGTGGGTCTGCAGATGTCATGAAGAAGCCTAGAGTAGATCCAGAAGGTTCTTCAAGGAACTATGGCGTATATCCAGTGATGTCTGGATTCTCCGTCACTAATCGTGGTGGCTGATTCATGCTTGTTGAGGTGATGGAGGTAGATCCAATTTTGTGTGTATGCCAGAGGTAGGGGTCGAGGGAGGCTTTGCAGATAAAATGGTTCGATTAGTCAGATGGCAGATGTTTGGTGAACTCGACTCTGAAACCATCTCCTTTGGAGACATCTCGTCTATCATATTGGCCTGATCTTTCCATGGATCTCACTTCCTAGGTGAGGCAGGTGGATTCGATTTGTGGTGGAGGAGAGGTCCCCGTTGTGCCGGGTTGATTGTCTGGAGAAATGCTTGGTTGGCAGACATGGTGCCCTGGAGGCCGAGACTACAATTGCAAATAAAATCCAGATGCGTGGGCCAGAGATAGGTGTTAGGGTGGTAGAAGTGAGCAGCGCGTACTACCTTTTTGAGTTCCTTTTGAATGAGGCAAGCCAAATTTTACATTCCAAGGAGCGGAATTGGAATGGTGTGCCATTAGGGCAGTAGAATCAGGATTTTGCCTACACAAGAAGAATATGTGGCCGGAGACGGTATGGATACGTGCATTGTGTCTCCCATTACAGCTTTGAGGAATGGATGTATTTCAAACTCGGAGCTATCGAGGAGAGGTGCAGTGGTTTTGTATCGGTAGACGAGGGCACGTTGATAGGGTCGAATCTGCAGTGGGCTGTATTCTGGTAAAAAACAGGGGAGATATGCCGCGAGGATTTGCATCAGTGTGAGGAAGAGCATTTTCGCGGTTCCAATGTGGTCAGAAGCACATACAAATTGAGGTCTAAATTCCTGTCAATTCAGTTGAAACTGTGATGTCTTATTTGATATGAGCTTCAAAATGCCTTTCTTCCCGGTAGGCAAATTTTGGTGGTGGCTAATGAATGTATCGACTCGCGTTTAAGGAGTGGCTCCCCAGGCATTTTATGTAAACTTGCCTATGATCATGTTGATTGGGCGTTCCTTATGTACTTCATGGAGAGAATGTGTTTCGGACCTAAATGGAGTGAGGATATTTTGTTGTGTCTCAACTGCTTGGTTCTTGGTGTTAGTAAATGGTACTCCTGCCGGTCTCTTGCCGTCCTCCGAAGTTTCAAGGCAAGGTCATCTTTCCCTTTCCCATTCCCTATTTCTTCCTGTTATGGAGGCACTTAGCAGATTGCTTGATCACGCGGCAGCGGTATGATGATGTCTCATTTATTGTTTGCCGACAATACCATTATCTTTTGTGGGCCAGCTGGCTATTCAGACGGTTGCTGCTATTTTTTCAGGCATGCTCAGGTTTGAGTATTATTATGTACAAGAACGAGATTATTCCTGTGGGTGAGATTCCTAAGGTCAGCTTGTTGGCAAATTTATTTGGGTGCAAGGTGTGTGTTTTGCCTTGTACATATTTAGGCCTTCCTTTGGATGCATCCCATGAGACAATTTCTTGTTGGAGCGCGGTGGTCCGAAAGATATGAAAGAAGGTTGTCAGGTTGGTAACGACAATTCTTGCCTAAAGGAGGAAGGCTCACCTTAATAAAAAAAGCATGTTATCTAACCTCCCAATCTATTTGATGTACTTACTTGTTATTCCGGATTCAGTTGCTGAACTATTGGAGATATTGGAAAGGAAGTTGCTAAGAGCCTGTTTGGGATAGTCAAACCCAATTTAATCTGGATTAAATCAGGTTGCTAGGGGTTTGGCAAACAATCAAAACTGATTAAATCAGCTTTCAAAAGCAAAAACTGATTAAATTACAATTCAAGAAAATGAGGATTATGGATTAATCACTTTTCCATTGTCAGGTTTGACCAAGTACCAGATTATTCCTATTAATCAAAAAGACCTTCTGCACATTTTACCCAAGTACGAAAGTTTTGGTCTTTTTGTCGTATTGAAACCGCTTTTAATGCTTTTATCCAAACACCATCCGTCAAATAAAGCTAATTTTGCTAAAAATAGCTTAAAGCTGATATAGAAAGTTGATTGAGATTTAATCTGAAATTTGATTTCGAGAAACAAACCCAAACAAGCTCTGAGTGAAGGTCCAGGTGAGGAGAAGTAGTTCCATTTGGTAAACTGGAAGCAAGTGCGTACTCTGCTGAAAGATGGGGGTTTAGGCATTGAAATGTTACGCCTTTTCCAAATGGCACTGCTTGCTGAATGATTGTGGAGATTTATGGCAGAGGAAGGGGCTTCTTTGAGGAGGCTGGTGGTGAGAAAATTTGGGCTGGGGGAAAGCTAGTTGTGGCCAGGAGAAGTTGGTGATGCTTACGGTGTCGGTCATTGCATTGGTATCTTTCCAAAAGTTTATTCGTTTTAACAAAGGGAATGGTACAAAAATTCGGTTCTAGCATGATGTTTGGTGTGATGAGGAGGAGTTCTGCACTCATATCCAGAGCTTTATAATATTGCTGTGTCTAAAGAGGCATATGTCACCGAGATGGTTCACTTTGGCAGCGGAGGTGCGTGACGGAGTCCTATCTTCAGAAGGAATATTCAGGACCGGGAACTAGGAGGGGAGATATGATTGGACTGGGAGCATTAAGGGGCTGTTTTCAGTTAAGTCCTTGTACACTTTGCTCCCTTCTACAGAATCCAACTCTTTTCCCTTGAAACACATTTGGCAAATGTTAGCTTCTCTTAAAATTGGTTTTTTACTTGGGAAGCAGCACTAAATGTAATGTTAACGGGTGAAAATTTGAGGAAGCACAACAACTTTACGTGAATTAGTGCTTTATGTGCAAATCGAATGGAAACAATGTCAACCTAGGAAGCATGGACACGGGTGCGGATGCGGGTGCGGGTGCGGATACGCGGATACGTCAATTTTAAAAATATTAGGATACGGGTGCGGCGGGGATACGGCGTATATTATAATATATATACATATATATATGTATAGTAAATATATGCAAAAGAAATATTTTTATCAAGTTTGATAGGTAACTTAATGGGCTCTTTCGTAAATTTTCAAATTGAATTGCTGAATACGCTGGTGTGTAAGTGTATAACTGTATTTTCTTAAAGTACTAAAGCTAATTCTAATAATCAATTAATATATTTAAACTATGCAGCAATTTTTGGTCCAGCTGTCAAAAGGATTCTCGCAGCCGAGTCACAGCCCAGGTAATGACTTCTCCTTCTTCTTTTTCTTATTCTTCTTCTTCTTCTTCTCCTCTCTTTCTCACCGGTCACCTCTCTGACGAAAAACCCTAATACGCGATGGGTCGTCGCCGGGGTAGCGAGTCGTCGCCGGAGTCGCGGTCGTCGTCTTTGGAGTCGCCGTCGTCGTCTTCAGAGTCACCGGTCGTTGTCGGAGTCTCTGGTGGTCGCCGGGGTGGTCATGCTCGTGGCTCTTCTCGCCGCTGCTCTCTCTCTCTCTCTTTCTCGGTCACTCCCCTCTCAGATTTGAGATCTCAGATCCCATATGTACTGAATCCGCACCCGATCCACACCCAGTATTTTGGAAAATAAATGAATAATATCAGAAACGCACCCGACACGCACCCACGCCACACCCGACGCGCACCCGCACC